>OU015502.1:142317065-142323770 GCA_907164885.2 Dolomedes plantarius
CTCGTATCTCGAATCTATTTTCCCCATTGAAATGAATGGATATGCCATTCATTCGTTCCGGGCTCCCCCAAAACACCGCATTTTTTTGTTACATGTTTTTAAATAAAATAAATGTTCTTATAAATGATGAACATTGTATAAAAACGCAATGCAATAGAATGTACAGCACTAAACTTGTATTATTAAGTGTAATGTACAACATTTACCTTGCAGATCAGACTTAAAATGATGATATAATATATATATATATATATATATATATATATATATATATGTAATAGCACGGGCGCGGGCCGACTAAGGAAGGGCTGAGTGGCATATCTTTTGAGGTAAACATGGATGACTTGTCGCCCGGCCGTGCATCACAAATGTTTAAATCCTTTCCCGCATTTCATCTCACCCCTCGGACACAAATCATAACACAAGTTTCGCGACTACATTTTATTGAGATCACCGACCGCTCAGTCGGTATGGATGCAGCAAGTGAAAATACAGGGATCCCTCCTACACCCGGGTAACAAGCATTATATAAGCTTCAGTCCATTACGTGATTAAAGGGTGTGTCTTAATAGCTTATTGGTTTAAATTTGTTGTTGATGTGCAAAACTGATTTAAACTTGTACTGACGCCGCGCCGAGTCCTTTTAGTTAAAAAAGACAGCCATCTTGAATGATTTTGCCGAAGGCTGTAATAATGGAATTTAACGCAAATGCCCAAAGGGAATTAAATGTTTTAAGGGATTAAAAAAGGGTTTGTAATTTGTAGTAGTAAAGTGAGGAATTAATAGTTTTTAAATGTTAAGAGTGTTGAATTAAGAAATTACTAGTTTTTTAATATTATATATATATATATATATATATATATATATATATATACATATGTGTGTGTGTGTGTGTGTGTTGTTCTTCTCGTTTTGTCATCTGCTTCAGAGTCGGTATTTTTCTCTTTTCCGAATCTTCATGAAAGGGAAACATCACCGTCGAGAACGAATGGAAATCCCTTCGAAGAACAGAGGTGTTTTTTTTTCGACGAAAGTATGTCGGAAAGTTAATAACGCATTCCGACTCTTTCGGAAAGAAATGCATTTGCAGAGAAAAGTTCATTGATTTCTGAGAGGCAGCAATCGGTTTTCGCGTCACTCTGTTTCCTGTCGATTCAAATCATTTTGAATCGCGAGGTAATTTCTGGAAATTATGTTATTTGCATTCAAAAATGTCGCTCTACAGAATTAGATCTGGTTAGAATTAGTAAATAGTACCATGAAATTATTGAATATATATATATATATATATATATATATATATATATATATATATATATACAGGTGGTGTTTATGAATGTGCTTCGTATTCCTTAAAAAACAAGACTGACCACCGATATTTTTTTATATAATATAGTGCATGTATTATTTTACTGTCAAGTAGCAGTAATGAAGCCGAGGGTATCGTCATTTTGGGAGGAACAGCGTAAAATGTCAAAGCTTGCAGACCTTGCGAAAAGAGCAAATTGTTGGAGCGCGTTTAAATTGGAGTATGTGTTACTGCAACCCCCAGGCTGATGGATGCTTTTCGAGCTATGGTATCGAAAGTCATGATAGCATACAGAGTGCACGGGAAAACATCATTTGCCAAACAGAATAGTGGACGAAAGGGAGAGCCGAGTGAAAGAGACGGACGAGGTATTAAAGCGGATTGTGATATGAAGGAAGAAAACAGCTGCAACCACAATGACCGAAGAGCTCAATCGGCATCTGCATGTTCTGGTTTTAACCATTAGAGGTAAAAGGGAGTTTCCCAAACAAAGCATTTACGGAAGAGTAGTTATTCCCAAGTCACTTTTAATAGATGCCAATACAAAATATCGTCCGCAATGGTGCCACGAGCGAAAATCCTCGTCGAGTAATATGTTGAAAAACGGCAATTGGTTCGCCGAATCATTGTTCACATTGTTCCTCGCAACAGGACGTGCGTATGTCTGGAGAACACCTAAGAAAGCGTAAGATTCTGGCTGTCTCATCTCAACTGTAAAGCATGGAGGTAGATCTATCAGGGTTTGCGATTACATTTCATGGTTTTCTTCAGGCCCTATTGTAACCCTAAAAGGGGAGAGTGACTATGTCCAAATTTTAGCTCACTAGTCCATCCTACGCTGCAAACATTGTTTCTTCCAGGAGATGGCGTTCTCCAGGATAATAATCCCCCTATACATACAGCTAAATCTATCAAG
This sequence comes from Dolomedes plantarius, assembly GCA_907164885.2. Taxonomy (NCBI): domain Eukaryota; kingdom Metazoa; phylum Arthropoda; class Arachnida; order Araneae; family Dolomedidae; genus Dolomedes; species Dolomedes plantarius. The sequence goes on from OU015502.1 coordinate 142,319,292, forward strand.
TATTGGTTTGAAGAGCATGAAAAAGAAGTCAAATATCTTATGTTCCCCTGTACAATGCCCCCGACTGTAAATCATCCAATCACTGTGATCTGTGTAAGTGGATAGATAAAGTTATCGATATCCATCACAGCATCTCTACAGGAACTCTTCATGGTTTTTCCCTGAAGAATGGTATAATATATTCTTAACCACTGTTCAGGACTTGTATAATCCAATTACAAGGTGAATCACATGGTATTACATGATAAAGGTGATCCTGCCCGTTATTAATAAAGGTTTTCATGATGTTTCTTATTGTTTTCATTATTTTGATAACCACCTGTATATATATATATATATATATATATATATATATATATATATATATATATATATATATATATATATATATATATATATATATATACAGGTTGTCCATAATTAAAGTCCCACTTTCAAAAGGCTGCAAAAAAAGAACCACTGGTCAGAATGACTTCAAATTTGAACTGAATATACTGGAAGAAGGGGGAAACGATTTGGAATAATAAAAAAAAATTCCAAAGTGTATCAATAGATGGCGCAGAAAAATTTTGGAACTTTTTTTTATTATGCCAAATCGTTTCCCCCTTCTTCCAGTATATTCAGTTCAAATTTAAAGTCATTCTGACCAGTGGTTCGTTTTTTTGCAGCCTTTTGAAAGTGAGACTTTAAATATGGACGCCCTGTATATATATATATATATATATATATATATATATATATATATATATATATATATATATATACTGCTCCTCCGTGAATTATAAATCCCTCTGAAATTCTTCGGGTGCACACCGTTCAGACGCGCATGCGTATAGTTGTCAGCAATCGGCACGAAGGTGCAAAACCTGTTCCCTGGGTTTCATTAGTGTAAAGATGTGGACGCCACATTATGCTTTGGAAGGGGTGGGGGCAATTGCCTGGGCGTCAAGTTCTCTGGATTAAACTTCTTTGCTTGGGGATTCATTAAATCCATTGTGTATAAACAGAAAATTGAAACTGTGGTTGAATTGAAGAAGCGTATCATTCAAGCAATTCGTCTAAACACTCCTAATATGCTACGAAACACTTGGAGTGAACTGGATTACCGTTTAAACATTATTTGTCGTGCTACAAAAGGTGTACACATCGAAATCTATTGATATTAAAACTTGGTGAGATGTTCTTTCTATTTAAATAACCATTTTTAAATTCTAATGAGTAGTTCCGTAAAAATAAATCATAACTTTTGAATACTTTTAGCCCGGTCACCCTGCATATGTATATATATATATATATACAAGGTGTTCATAGTTCAATTTCCTTACTTTAAAGTAGTTGTTTACAGTCGAAACTATTGTTCAGAAATTTATGAAGTTTTGTGTAGGACTTAAAGGAGGGATGGGAATTTGTTTGAGCGAATAAGAAAATTATTTCAAAATTTCACCACCGAAGGGTGTTTTTTAATGAATTACACATTTAGCCAGCATTTACTACAGTTTAAAAAAATTTATTACAACAATACATGTTCAACATGATGGCCATCATTTTCAGCTACCATTTGAAATCTTAAGATAGCATGTTCTATAGTTGACGGCATAACCCAGTCAAATTAGCTCAAAATGGCGGCGAATCATGCATTAAATGGAGGGGTTCTAATTTTTTCAGGAATGTGTAAGAGGTGGTCCCTTGAACAACGCCTAATAAAGTGCCCTCGATTTCAGGCGCCGCGGGGTCACTTTTTTTAGTTTTCGGTGTTTATCTCGAAAACGGTGCGTCGCTCTGAAAATTGTCAAATTTCAGAATTAAAGCTGATGAAATTCCCTTCCAAATTGTATAGCCATGTTTGTACCTAAGTGTTACCGTTTTCGAGGTATGAGCCGTTGAATATGAAAATTTGTCAAAAAAATTGGTAGCAGTTCAGGCATCCCGTCAACCTTCCTCTTCTAACTCTTTCCCCTTCCATTTCTCAGAAAACTCGTGATAAAAAAAGTTGTAGAGCGAAAAATTTCCTTCAAAAATGTATAGAGTTATGCTAATTTATCTTCACCCGGTATATAGTTAGAGCGTTTTGAATTTTAGGGGTACTTTTCGACATTTTGCTAGTAAAATGCTCATCACTCAAGTTTCGTTTCCAAGGTCTGTAACTCTCTTAATCAGTTTGTATGCTGTTTAATTAGATACATATAGTATTTATAACCCGTATAAATAATAAATTATGTATACCTGCACATATAATGTATATCTCATAATATACAGAAGAACACTTGTAGTACAAACGAGGAAGTAGGAAAACAAACCAAAATGTATAAAAGCGTCACTTTAGCTCAGGTCATTTTGGCAAATTTAGATATCACACCATATGAGAAAGAAGTAGTATTTCCGTTAATTCAGACCTCAGTGGAAATTACTCCACAACACATTTTCACAAATGCATCCACTGCCAGTATTCAGTGGAAATTGAGCAACGAATTGCCACGTCTCAAAGGTAATGGGCCAACAGCAGCTTTGTGGGTCCAGTACTTTGAAATGGTGGTGTTGATGAAAAAAATCATTGCAGCACAGCCCACTGGCAGCACAGCGCATTGCAGCACAGCGCATTTACTAAAAAGGCAAGGACCGACATGACAATGATATACTTTAACATAACAAATTTATTCCTACCGAATACATCAACAATATTACCACCAATCTGGTAATCAGTTCTATTCAACATTTTTTCGAAATACCAATATTAAATTATCAACAATACAATTGCTGTAAAACTAAGATCTGTATCTTCACAACACAATAAAAATATATACAATGAAATTACCAAATGAAATGGCTGGCGAATATAAAAAAAACTAAGTCATTCTATATGCAATTGCTCATCATAATTTAATTTTACATTTAAATTTAATCTTAATGATTCTGCTGCAGCTTTAAAAAAAGGGTAGAGAGGTTATGGATAGAATTTACAGAAAGTATAGGAAAGGAAAATAAATTCACCCGTCGCCGTCACATCATCGTCGGGATCTTAGCGTCGTCCCGAGGCCAGAGCCTCAGCCCCCGATCCTTCGGTCTTTTTTTGCCTCCGCTCCCGTTCAGGCTCCTCTAAAAAATCCTCATTCAAACTCCCCCGCGCTCCCTCGTAGCTCCTTGTCACCACTTCCATCAGTCCGGTGAAACCATCCTCCATTCCAAGTAGTTCCTTGGTGCTCCGTGAATTCTAATGGCCGAAATGAGGGGGGAAGGCTACAGGTAGCACTCTTGCACTCTGCAATTCTTTATACAATTTCTTTTTCCCACCCCTCATCTCGTTCTTCTTGATTATTCTAATTTCACGGCGTCCTGGTCATCCACCCGGCGATGTATCCTTGCGCGCCTTGCATCCCCTCTTCTGCGATTTCTCCCCGTTTGAAAAAGGGCGCGTAGTGGACGTATCGGGTTACCGATAGTGGGGGAGGCTATGAAAGCTGTTGCTAGGCGCTGGGTCATTTTTAAGGAAAGAAGGAAAGCAAAGAATATTTCTAAGACTTTTACCATTTAAATTACAAACCGCCAGCCAGAAAAACAATAAAAAAACCAATATGCCAGCCATTCACAAGGTTCATAAATAAGACTTATTAATTTATCAATATTAACAATAATAAGGTATAACCTGTGATGATCTATTTCAAACTTAATTCTTCTCAATGTCAAAACACTTAGAGAAACTTGCGCACACTTCTCCAAATGCGATGACATTAATCAAATCAATTAATATCTGATCACCACAAGTATAACCCTTACATATATTTAGCAGAGGCTTAATAAATTGATTAAAACAAAGCACAATCGTTACTAAAATTTACTTACTTATTCACTTACTTTACTAATTTAATTATCTGAATACCCGATATTAATATAAACTTTAATCACTTCCAAAACTATTAATTATCATCACAACACATGCGCCCAACTGATGATACCTTACTTCCATGCCAGCAGGCATTTTCACTATGAAAGTGTACTTACCTATATGTACAAGACATGCTGTGACTAACAACTCGCTACTCTCAACTTAAAGAGGATTTTATAGATCGTGGATACATCACTGTCAAAAGAACTGGAAAACCAATGGCTGGTGTGTGGTCTGACATGGCAATTGAGGTGACACTCATGTGTGACATGAAGAGTGAAGGAGGATTAACACGTGGGCGATGCTTGAGTAAATTCGGTGTTGGCGGAATGGGTTGGAGGAGCACGCACAGCTACATCAATATGTAGTTGACTTGAGATGTTTTGCGGTGTACATACTGCAAGCGGAGAACAGCATGTTGAGTTTCGAGCATCACGCATAACCAGAGATGACCTAGACAGAAGGAAGATTGCTCAATGGTTGGCTGATCATCCGCCTTTTGCTGAACGTAATTGTTTGATGTCACTTTCAACGGGAGTAATTGGAGCAAGTAACGTCAACTGCTACCAGGTTTTGGAAAATGGAACCCGCACAATGAG
>OU015502.1:142324270-142336770 GCA_907164885.2 Dolomedes plantarius
AAAAAAAGAATGAAAAGGATTATAAAAAAGAATGAAAAGTCAGTCAGTTACGGAACTGTTTTATATATATAGATACATTATTTTTTTTTATCCTATGCCCGTCTCGCTCATGAGTCTCGAGCAGCCCAACATAAAGATGAATGATAAAAACAATCGCCAAAGGCTCCGTTAGTAACACATACAGGGAAACATTCAAGAACAGCAGGGCATATGCTCCAGTCATGGACACGCCAGAGTCGCAAAAGGAGCAGGTATCTGTATCTGCCAGCTGCCTAGAACAGTACAGTAGAGTGCGAGTTGCTCTATTACCGCATGTACACACAAGCGAAGCGGTCGGAGGCGAATCATCGAAGGGACGAGCGTGACTAATCGACCCCAAATTGTGTCAAGAGGGGACGGGGGGAGCTGATTCGCTTGTGTGTACATGCACCATAACAATATGTCACAGTGCTCGACAGTTGGAGAGGTGGGTTCAGTTGACACGCCCCTTCTCATACACAGCCACAGCTACGTTACTGTCAGTGTCAGTTTAGCATTAGCATAAACCCGTGTTGTTTATTCTAATGTGTCCTACTTTATTATACTGTTGTCTAACTTTGAATTTTCTTGTAATTTTCAGACATATACTTTATATTACTTAGTATCTCTGTAGTTTTATTGTAACCTTAGACTTTTGGTTTCGGATTAAGCGGACTTTCGGATTACCGAAGTTCGGATTATCGGGACTCCACTGTGTGTGTGTATGTATGTATATATACATATATACATACATAAATATATATATATATATATATATATATATATATATATATATATATATGCATATATATACATATATACATACATAAATATATATATATATATATATATATATATATATATATATATATATATATATATATATATATACAGGGCCGCCCAGAGGGGGGGGGGGGCAACTGGAGCACTTTGCCCCAGGCCCCCAACTGCCGGAGGTGCCCCAAAAAATTTAAAAAAAATTATTTATTAGATTTCCTCCGAAAGAAAATTCTGAAACTTGTACCGTACTTCAAAATTCAAAATAATCTCCTGAAAAAAGGGGCCCCCCCCCCCAAAAAAAAAAAAAAATTATTCGATTAATCAGATTTCTTGGGGTTCCCAACAGAAGATTGCCCCAGGCCCCGTAAAGTCTCTGGGCGGCCCTGTAGATATATATATATATATATATATATATATATATATATATTCAGGAGTTGTTTAAAATAATGGAAACACTACGCTTAAAAAAAGGGGTATTTCGTTCCTGATGGTTCCAAAGCAAATTGCACAAATAGCCCCCACTTTTTTCTTAAATCGGTTTGCTTATATTCACAGTAGTATGTATGACTCCATTCTGCTTCGGAGAAATGATTTCAAGGTGAAGACCTGGCAGAGTATTGAAAAGGGCAAATTTTTGGTACGTGTCTATATTGTGTTTCGTTAACGTCAGTTGCAGAGTTATTGGGGGTATCAAGAGGTACTGCGTCATGGCATCACACAAAGTTCGTGGCAAAACATCGTCTGCGTGACACAATTGGAAAAGAAAATGAAACTCGCTGACAGAGACGGGGCGATTTTAAGGCGATTGTTACCTTAAACATAAATTGATTGTATTACCTTAAACATAAATTGCGCATCGCGAAATGGTCGACCAAAGCCTACAGTAGTCCTCAATTCTCGATTATTTCGGGCTTTGACCAAGTGTTTTCGCCAATGCTAGAAGTAGCCAGCCATTTCGCGGATCGGCCAGGCTTCGGACATTGAGTGTAACATATGGTGGTTATGTACATGTATGTAAATACACGTAAATATGGCCATAATTCAGCAGCTATATCTTATTTCTGAAATCAGAAAGCCTTGTTTAGAAGTTTCAGCCACAGAAGTATTAATTGAAGACGCACGTTTACAGTTCTATGAGTCATTTTATTGTAAGAGACTTGAAGTGACACAATTTTTTTTATATGCACCTAATTTACGAAGAAATTTAATTATGGGGATCTAAAATGGGTCTAGCTCGTTGTAACATAAAATGGGGAAATAACAAAATGGTTATTTATGTTTCTAGTAACGAGTATGTGTTTCCCGAATAGATAGTTTACACACTATCTACCAGTAAATATTTGGAAACCTGTGATAGAAAAGTAAAACAAAATTTATTCATATTCAATAGTTGGTAGAGCGTCCACGAAAGGCAATTGCAGCCTCGAACCTCCGGGGCATGCTTTCCGCAAGTCCTTGTATGACGGCTAGTGGTATTTTCTTCCAATCGGCTTGGAGAAGACATGCAAATTCCGTCACCGATTTTGGATGGTTGTTGCACCCCTCAATTCGGCGATCCAACTCGTCCCAGAGGTTTTCGATAGGGTTCAGGTCTGGGAGCTGGGCAGGCCAGTCCCTTCGGTTAACCCTATCGTCACCATACCAATCCATGGTGGACATCGCAACATGACAGCTGTCGTTGTCGTCCTGAAAGTACTATGGGTCCAACCCGTAGGAAGAGAACTGTCATCCAAAATAGTGCAGTAGGCGTAAGCGTTGAGCTTACCATGAATTGGGACCGAGGGTCCCAGTCCATACCAGGAGAAACATCTCCCAGACCATAATTCCACCTCTGCCCAACTTTACTGTGGGCACAATGCATTCTGACAGGAGGCGTTCTCCAGGCAGACGCCAGACCCAGACCCTGCCATCCGAACGGTAGAGGGTGAACCTTGATTCGTCGCTCCACAGAAACCGTTTCCACTGATCTACGGACCACTTTCGACGTGCTTTTCCCTACATTATCCGAGCAGCGCGGTTGGACTTTGGGATCAAAGGCTTATGGGCGGCAGCACGATCAAGAAAACCAAGCAGATGTGCTTCCTTACGGATGCTATTCATCGAAACAACACTCCCGGATGCCGGTTAAAACTCCTGGAGCATGTGGACCATCGGTTGTGTGCGGTTCTTGCAAATTCCTTCGGACAGCGCCCGTCGGTCTCTACCGCCTAGTTTCGTGGGTCTGCCGACTCGGGGCACTTTCCGACAATCACCACTCCCCTTCCACTTCTAAATCACATAGGTCACTGTCGATTATGGGTAATTCAGCTCTCTAGATATGTCCCTTAAGGATAGGCCATATCTGTGATACCCGACGGTTACACCTCTCTCGAAATCAGATAACTCTGCACTTCGTGGCATGTTGCGACTAATGCGAATGTAGTTTCCTGCACGATATTTAACGGCGGAGGGCGTGACGTATATCAGGACCGCAGATATCGTCATTTGCATGGGTGTCCAAATACTTATTGGTAGATATTGTATATTGTTTGAGGATATACAACTAATATCCAGTTTGCATTACACGAAATATCAAAACTGATCATAAAAAATTAAATGTATCTTTAATTAGAGGTATGAGTAGAAATAAGAGTATAAAGGAATCGAAAATCTTAGTGATAAAGACTGTCAAAACTGTATTGTACAGTGGCTACCAAAATTGAGGGTACACTTATTTTTTATTGGAATTTCAGCCAGTTAAGTGTCAAATTTAAGCACAAACTAAGAGGCATGTTTTTCAAATTTAGTTCTACCAAAAGACAAACAATTTGATATGAAAACTTCCTAAAAATTAAGAAATAGTAATTCATTATAACAAATAATTGCAATTTTGAAAGGAGAGCTACAAGAACTGATAGACACAAAATTGAGAGTACACCGTTTAAATTGCTTGTTTAAACTACCTTTAATTACATTAAATCTATATGTATGTAAAACAGTTCCGTAACTGACTGACTCATTGACTGACTTACTCACTCTCTGACATACAACGCACAGACCAAACCGATGGACCAAAAGGTCTGAAATTTTGCATGGCGAATCTTCTTATAGTGTAGGGGTGCACTAAGAAAGATTTTTCAAAAAGTCTTCTTAGATTTTTTAAAATTAAATTTTTAAGTTGTTTTTGTAACTTTTTTAAAGTTTGCAATTAAAATAATAATTTGAGGGTTATAAAATTTACATCACGAGAAAGATCATAAAAATTCCTGTAAAATGAGATCTTTTTCGAACCTTTACCTCCATTTTCTGATTTTTGGTGAATTTTTAAAGATTCATTTTTAAAATTTAATTTATTAAATGCCGATCCCGTGATTTCTTTTACTGGTACTTTAAATTTATCGTCACGGCATAACAACTAAATAGACAAAAATATATTTTTTTTCTTCTTTCTAATGCAGCAGACGATTGGATATTATCCAAAAAAAATAAATATCCCTTACGATTTTTTTATAAATATATATATTTTTTTTACATCAATTGTATACATTGATCGTCGTATTTATTATAAATATATATATATATATATATATATTTGGCATTAATTGCATACATTGACCGTTGTATTTAATTTGAATGTACTCCGTAGCGAAGCGCGGGTTTTCAGCTACGTATTACATAACAACAATGCCGCATAAAGGTCTTTCTATTCGGGAATTGGTATCTGTTAACTGTTAATTAGATAAAAAAAAATGCAGAATGGAGAGTAAATACAACGATAGAGGAAAGAAAACTAGTCATTAATCTGTCAAATGATGGTAAATCTTTGGAGAGAAAAAAAATAGCTAAAATAGTTGGGCGAAGTGTGAATTGCATTCAGATAGTAATTCAAAGATTTAAAAAGGAATTTATATTATTGTTAGGCACATTTATTTATTTCTTATTGTTAGGCACATTAGAAAACAAAGTAGGAAGAGGCCGATAAGGACTGTTGAGCTCAACAGTAGAGAGGAGAATTCTACATCAAACAAAGGTTGATCCTAAATGTGCTCCAAAAATTGCTCAGAAAGGTACTACTAGATCTCTGTATATGTCTATTTATCCTGAAACTGCAAGCAGAGTCCTCAAAACTGTTGGCTATATAATGGCAGAAAAAGCTTAGAAAAAGGCCGTTATTAGTAAAGAAATAGAGATAAGCGACTGGAAGTTGCAAAGCATCACATTTTGAAGCCAAAAGAGTTTTATTTTTAATAACGAAAGCAAGTACAATGTTTTTAACAGTGACGACCATCGGATGGTGTGGCGTAACGCAAACACTGCTTTCGATCCCGAAAAATTCAACTCAGAATTTCAGCGGCCTATGCCGTATGATTCTAGAGACACAATTTTTTTTTTTCGGGGATGGCTGGGGGAAGGGAGCTTAACTCCCTTAAAAAATAAAAAATATATATACCATGTGGTTATAATTAAACTTCCCCAATAAACGGTATCCTACAACGCAAACGGGTGAACGGAATGCAACGAAATTTCGTATATGGGCTATACACGAGATGCGATCACGGAATTTAAAAAAAATTTTAGTTCCAAAATGTCCACCAGATGGCGCTTTTCATGGAAAAACATTAAATTTAACAAAATAAACGACCAAAATGGAATACACAAACAATTCGAATATTTATTGACTAGTTTTTGATCACATTGTCATCGAACCACATTAAATAAAGGTAAGGAAATAAATAACAGTACACCTTTGCTGTTTGAGAAGGAAAAAAAAAACAGTTGAGTTTGCAGAAACAGATACAGATTATGACGTAATGTCCCAAGAGGAGCTAGTTGTTAATCGTGTCCAGGACAATGTAAGGAAAGGTTAATGTTTTCCTGACATCACGCTTCATGTGCGAAGCATCACAACTGATCCGTTACGATCTGCTGTTCAACACTCTGTCCATCGCCTTCAAACTTTGCAGGTGACTGACGGTGATCAGATTGAGCACCTTTCCTTACATCGTCCTGAACACGATTGACAACTGCTCATTTCGTCCTAATCTATACCTGTTTCTGCAAACTCAACTGTCTTTTTTTTCAAACCCCAAAGGCGTACTGTTATTTATTTCCTTACCTTTATTTAACATGGTTCGATGACAAGGTGATCAAAAACTATTGAATAAATGTTCAAATTGTTTATGTATTCCATTTTGGTCGTTTATTTTCTTAAATTTGGTGTTTTTCCATGAAAAGCGCCCTCTGGGGTACATTTTTAAACTAAATTTTTTTGTTCGAAAATCCGTGAGCGCATCTCGTGTATAGCCCATATACAAAATTTCGGTGCATTCCGTTCACCCGTTTGCGCAGTAGGATGCAGTTTAAAGGGGAAGTTTAATTATAACTACCCGGTATTTATATACAATAAAACTTCATTTATCCGGCCTAAATGGTATCATAAGCAATCCGGACAATAGAAAATCCGGATAATATGGGTAATAAGCAAAACAAAATCCTTAACTAAGCAGACGTACCGTTTATTACGATAAAAAAAGTATGTTTCGTAACAAAATTACATGTTAACAATACCATGTAATTTAACCATGGTATTGTTAACATGTAATGTCCAATTTAATGTCTTGTTAACAAGACATTAAAAAATATAAAAATTAATTTTCACATCATTTCTTAACAAATTGGTAAGTTTAGTAAAGCAAAAAGCCTTTTATTGCCATAATTTATTGTACAGTTTATGCAGGAACTGTACTTTGAATCAAACTAAAAAGCGAATATTTGGCGTACTTGCAGTTACGTTCTTGCTTTAATAGTTAAAAATTATTATCTAATGAGAGCATTAAATAAAAATAATATCTACAAATCTGATCCGGATTAACTAGGGCCGGAAAAACGAGGTTTTACTGTATATATATATATATATATATATATATATATATATATATATATATATATATATATATATATATATATATATATATATATATATATATATATATAAAATATATATGTGTGTGTGTGTGTAAGTAAAGTGAAACTTCTCCAGCCGACCACCCCTCAAGACGGCCACTTTTTCTCGTCACTAGCCGCCACAGAGAAGTCTCTCTGCATTTATCTCTTTGACAAATACGTTGACACATGTAGAGACACAGTAAAGGCAAAGCGACTAAAACTGGTGGGGGAAAAAAGCAGACGCTGCTCCCAATGGCTGGTGGTGGGGGGTCAGTAATGGTTTGAGAGTGTACGGCAGCAGCAGGGGGTGAAAAATCTTATATTTATTGATGGAATCATGGAAAAGATTGCATATCTTGATACACTGAAAAAAAAATTGATGGATGGTGCTTCTAAATTGGGAATGCAATCAAATTTCACATTTGAAAAAGATAATGATCCCAAGAACACAGAATATATAGTATAGCAGTGGCGGCTTTATCATTGTCCATACCAGTACAAAACACCACCATAGTCTCATGACTTGAATATTATAGAGAATTTGTAGTCCAGTCTTGGAATTGTTTGTTGTTATTTACGTGGAATTACGAGCATTAAATGAGGCGGTGAAAGGCAAAGTGGTGTAAGTCAATAAGTCAAGTGGTGTAAGTCAAAAGAGTTTAACTGCAAAAACTACAAAAAATTCAACTATAAATTGAACAAATTATAATTCATAACAATTATTACAATATTTCAAATAACTATTTACAATTCCACTATAAATTGAACATGGGGATTACATATTTGCCCTCAAATGAAAAAAGTTGAAAATGTGACTTACACCACTTTGCCTTTCAACGCCTCAAATGTCTTAACGTGTCTATGCTAATAAAGTCTCACTGTTTTCCCTATTTAATGACTTTTTCACCCTTCAAACAGGACTTTTCATATCAAAATTAAGTGTATCCACTATTTTGTGAGTCACTTTATGTAAACCTTCCAAACCTAAACGAACGTCTTTAAAGCGAAATTATGAATGTACTAAATATCCATCAGACACAAAATATATGGATTTATGGGACCCCGCCCTAGTTGGTTCTTTAAAGGGTAACAAATACTTTTAATCAAAAATAGATGACTATACCCATAAAATAGATATTTTTACGATTAAAAATAAAAGCGAGGTTTTTGAACATTATTTAGAATGATCCGGAAGGAAACAGTGGCGTAAGTTAAAATATGCGAGAACGGCTTGAATTCTTCCGTAAGGATTTCGAAAACAGCTTCAATAAATGAGAGATAACGATCGAACGGACTACAATTTTTACATCTGAACGAATGGTTTTGCAGATAAATTTAATAATGTTGCAATGGATGGAGTAAGCTCCAAGACAGGCCTGCAACCTATATTTTGGCCTCAATCTATATATATATAAAACAGTTCCGTAACTGACTCATTCATTCACTGACTGACATACAACGCACAGACCAAACCGCTGGACCTAAAGGGCTGACATTTTGCATGGCGATTCTTCTAATAGTGTAGGGGTGCACTAAGAAAGATTTTAGAAAAATTCTTAGATTTTTTTTAATTAAATTTTTAAGCTGTTTTTTAAACTTTTTTTACGTTTGCATTTAAAATAATACATTGAGGGTTATAAAATTTATATCACGAGAAAGATCATAAAAATTCCTTCAAAATGAAATTTTTTTCGAATTTTTACCTCCATTTCCCGATTTTTGGTGAATTTTTAAAGATTCATTTTTAGAATTTAATTTATTAAATGCTGAAGCATAATAATGCAGCAGACGATTGGATATTATCCAAAAAAAATGCATATCCCTTACGATTTTTTTATAAATATATATATAGAGAGAGATATATATATATATTTTACATCAATTGTATAATTGATCATCGCATTTATTATAAACTAGCGGCCAGTCCCGACTTTGTCCGGGTTGAACAAAATATTATACCAATAAATTTCCAGTTGATAGCCAATAAATTGTAAATATTTTTTTACCTTAATAGTAACATAATAATACCTTAAATTAATTTTACGTTAGTTAATAATTAAAATAAATTTTTTAAAAGAGAAAGGCGTGCCGGAGAACGGCTAGGTTCGAACCTCTAGCGTCAGAACAGAAGCCCACCGCGATAGCACCGCGTTAAGGATCGTTGAAATCTTCGGAAGAAAAAGCGGTAGAAGACAGTAGCGGAAACAATGGAGATTGTTAGGATTAAGCCCCTAACTTTATTTCTACTGATCAGATATACATAATATATAGCCTATGTCCATCTGGAATAATGTACCTTTCAAACTGTGAAAGAATTTTTCAAATAGGTGCAGTGGTTCTGGAGATTACCTTCCACGTACAAAATCGCTCTCTCTTTATATATAAGTATAGATATATATATTTTTTTTTTTGGCATAAATTGCATACGTTGACCGTTGTATTTAATTTGAATGTACTCCGTAGCGAAGCGCGGGTTTTCAGCTAGTACTTCCATATATGTTAAAAACAGATGCGTACATAAACTCACTGAAGGTACTGAATTATGGTCTGTTCCAAAACCCTCAGTTAGACATCTCAGAATATTTGGCATGCGTACATATTCCGAAAACTCGACGAAATAAGCTACAACTTAAAGGTCAAATGGGAATTGCCGATTAGAAGGAAGCGATATCGAGTTTGGATTCCAAACGAACGAAAAGTAGAAGAAAGTATTGACTGGAAGATAGATGAAATTAAAAAAAGGGAAAAACTTTATTTGGGTAGCATTAAACTTATGACTATGCTTCTTATGATTTAAACGATAGAGTAAATTATTTGAATGATTTAACCCTTTCAGAGGCAACAACCACCACCGTTTGCACGGTGCAGATATTTTTCCTGATATTTTTTAACCTAGAAAATCTTAAAATTTTTTCCAATTAAAGGTTTCAAAATGTTTTTTCTTCTTTAAACTGACAACAGAGGGCAGAACTTCCCATTTTTCTGCTCATTTAACTGAATGCAAGTGAAAAGAAGACTAGATTTAGGCGTTCACACTGTGCGAACGGCGCCCAGTGTGATAAATAATGATCAAAATAATGATAAACAATGATAAATAATGATTAATATTGATCACTTTTAACTGATACCAAAAATGAAAAGCCCAGAAGCTACAAAAAGGCTAAAAAGTGGGCTTTACACCTCTCTAAATAACTGAAAGAAAGATCCAGAACTAAGAGTAGTAGAATTGATGCATATTACTATCCCCCCCCCCCCCATCTGCGGCTTAAATCAATGAATAATGTTAGAAAATTTTCTGAAGTAAATAAAATAGATATCATGCCCAATACAACTGATTTTAAATCAAAATTCGCACGTGCTGAAAATTCAGCTAATGGCAAAAATGGTGATTCAAAAAGCGAGAGTGACTGCATTAATGATATATTACAACATGAATCTCAGTAATTCTGAATTATAATCTGAATTGCCCAGAACTTTTGAAGGTAAGCAAAACAGTCCAGATAAAGAAGACTGGAATAGAATATCTGAAAATGATGAGTAACAGGAAAGTATGGGAACTCATAGAATACAAAAATAGTTGGATGGAGGTACAGTTAACCCTCCTATAACACGGTAGATAGGTTCCTAGAAAATGCTGTGTTATATGAGACACAGAGACAGTTCAAAAAAGGGGGTTACATTCTGAAAACATTAAAAACAAACATTTTTTTAAAATTCCATATAAGTAAGTTAATTTTTATTAAAAATATAAATGTATGTATAAAACAAAACGAAAAGAAACAAAAAAAATATTATTTTCATTTAATGCGACCTGAATTTAATGTATTTCTTCCTCATCACTGTGCAGTATACAATCAAACGAGAGCATTTTTTCGATTGAACGATATCACCTTCACTTTCTGAACCTTTTTCTTCATTTAGATTTTTTGCACCTTCTATCCTGTTTAAAAAATCTGTAATTTTGGTTTATTTTCTGGTTCTTAGAAGGTCATTGTAGATTCACGGTGTGGAGATAGACAATTTTGCAGCTCCTTTTTGAATTTCTGGCTTCTTTCAGCAGAAGGGTCTGCATTCAGGAAAAATGATTCAAGATTTTCGGCTAAGCTTAGGCCTTCTTGTAATTTTATAGAGTTATAAATGAATAAATTATAATTTGTTTATACATTTTCATGTAAAGCCACTATAGTTCATTATTCCTTCCCGTCATTATTTTAAGGTAATTAATTTTTTAAATGTGTTAAACAAAATTCATGTTATCTAGTGCTATAGAAGTACAGTATTGTACAAAGGTTTCCGCAATTTTTTTATCGTGTTAGAGCGAAACCGTGTTACAGGTTGCAGTGTGTTACGAGGGTTCCCGCAATCTATCTTATCGTGTTAGAGCGAAACCGTGTTGTAAGATGTCGTGCTGTAGGAGGGCTACCTGTACATAAAACAAAATAATGTAAACGGCACAATCAAAACCCTGGTAAAGATGATATCTTTTCATCTGGTATTAATGTTACAGTAGTAGAGTTTCTTTTCATAGTATTAGTATGCATGTTACAATGGAGGGAGAGAATCAGATCGATGTTACAGCCGCATTTTTATATGGTAGTCTAAATGAAATAGAATCACCCAAGATGTGCTGTAAAAAGAATTGAAAATCATTCTACGGAAGGAATAATAAATTGGACATTATTTTTTAAATGTTAGCTAATGTTCGTGCAACTTTGTGCTGAATGATGATGTAATATCAATTGCATATGTTAATTAAATAGTTATACTTGGCAAAACAAGTAATAGTGTCTCCGATACAAACAAAGATTGGATGTTACTGAATCAGAACCGGTCAAGTACTGGAGTCCATTTCGAAACTGTTGGTTACATTAACAAATTAATATTGCGTTTTAAAGACTTGCCAAGAAACTTTAACTGAAGCTTGGGTATAAATTGCCATGCAAAATTCCAGGATAAAATCGCAGAAAATGAACTCATGGAAAACATTTCTAAAGATCTTGAATCGAATGATTATCCTTATTTCTAGCAGGTCACGACCAGATATTTCCTTTGCTGTGAATGGACTGACACAGTTTTGCAGTGGTTTACAGAGGCGTACCTAGACCATTTGGGGCCCGGGACGGATTTAATTTTGAGGCCCCCCTAAAAAAAAAAGGCAATTTTTAACTTTTTCTTATGACAGCTAGCCTTTCTTTGCCTTAATTAGACCGTCTCCACAGGCTATTGACCTGTGCAGAGAAAAAATAGGCAGAATAAGGGAGCGAGTGTGTTGGCCAGTTACCTACATCACAAAAAAAGAGGAACTTTACTTATTTCGTCTGAAATTTCAATATCAGGTTATAGAGAATCTATGCTCACTTCTACCCAGACTTGGGTGTATATAATTTGAAGTGGCACTCTATTTGAAGTTGAAGCAAACACAGTTTATACATGAAACAATGTTTATTGAATTCGTTGCACATATAATTGGCTTTTACAGCAATAAGCATGCGTACTACTTGTACGGAATGTATAAACACAGCTTTCAAGAACAATATATTTTTATACTCACGAACAGTAAGTCAAACCAGCAGTACTGCCACGTAAACTTCTGGCCCGCTAAGCACTAGCGCAGGATAACACCTTTTCAACCTTAACAACCTCCCCTTTTTCATTAATGACGCTGCGTGGTATTTATACTAAGCGCGTATGCCGAAATTAGCATATCTAAAGCAGCTTCTTTAATTCACTTAAAAGTTCGATTCTTGTGAATCGAATCTTGTGTATACCTTACAAGG
>OU015502.1:142344270-142359270 GCA_907164885.2 Dolomedes plantarius
GCGGTTTTTATATTCTGGCAGGGAGGATTTTAAGATCGGATCGTATTTTTAAAAATTTTTTTGCGATAAGCTTTGTTTTACTGACCGCTACAGCCAGCGGAAGCTTTTTTTACTGTACAACAGCCAGCGGTATGTAGCGAAGCCAGCGGCTGGGGATTTTCTGTAATGTTTTTGAATGGATGCGTAACGGAGCGTAGCGGAGTGAAGCAAGGGTATCTGAGCGAAGCGAAGATCCCGTGTGCACCTACGAGTTTCATAAAGCCAGCAGCAAGTTTGATTTACAATTTATTGTTTACATTTCGCAGTTTAAGCCTAACAGGTCTCCGAACGGGATTTTGGCGCCAAATTGGCGATGGCCCGTTGCGTATACTACATCTGTTCCCTGAAACTTGTACCGTACTTCAAAATTCAAAATAATCTCCTGAAAAAAGGGGCCCCTCCAAAAATAAAAAATAAAAAATCATATTCGATTAATCAGATTTCTCTTACTACAAAATAAGTCTTCTGAAAAATAGTCTTGGGGCCCCCAACAGAAGTTTGTCCCAGGCCCCGTAAAGTCTCTGTGCGGCCCTGTCTCAAAACGGCAACTTTTCCTGGAACCATTACTGTCGCCTTAGAGAAATCAACCCGCGTTCGACTGCAACCCCTCAAAACGGCCACTTTTTGGGGGAACCATGACTGGCCGACTGAGAGAAGTTTCACTGTACATGTATATATATAAATAAAAGTTAGGTGTATTCATAATTTCTGCGAAACGCGGTTAGAAAAAAAAAAGAAAAATTCTCCAGGCAGGCCGGCGCTCCACTTAGTGTGATGGATTAAAAAGCTCTCCATTTTTCAAGTCCTGACATGTTCCGCGGCAAACACTGGAACTATGTTTGCCCAGCTGCCGACTCTAATCACCCCCACCCCCGTTCATAAAACAGTGGAATTACTGGGGGGCGTTGGAGCATTCTCTAAGAGGATGACTGCCCACTCGACGTCACTCCTGCTGCGTTAGTAGGTTATCCGGTGCGATGAATGCGAAAGTGAGAAGAGATTTAATTTCGGCCGGCAGGAATAACGACTCTTTAAAATTTTGGATGGGTTGCTAGGGAAGTATCCTCGCTGAAGGGGTTATATATATATATATATATATATATATATATATATATATATATATATATATATATATATATATATATATAAATATGTGTGTGTGTGTGTGTATGTGTGTATATATATATATATATATATATATATATATATATATATATATATATATATATATATATATATATATATATATGTGTGTATATATATATATATATATATATATATATATATATATATGTATATATATATATATATCATAAACAAATACAAAAAGATATGGATTGTAGCGATGTCCAAATATGGCCCGAGGGGGGTTGTGACCTTACTTATTTAACTATGTGAAGCAGTGCGCGCTCCTAGATTGCATATAGTAGTTTCTAACCTTGTAATTATTATATATATATATATATATATATATATATATATATATATATATATATATATGTAATATAATCATTACATCTCGTTCTTAAAATGCAACCTGAAAAGAAAAACTAGCTCAAATTTACATGGCTGGAGCTAGACTCAGCCTGAAAGAAATTAAAATTTTGAAGCAGTCGGGTCGAATCATTTTATTAGGAGCGATAGTAACATACGTCCTTTCATTTCAGATGCTCGGAGCGAGGTGCAATATCACCTTTCAACATTACGCGCTAGAAGCGAGGTACATGTGGCTGTTGTTTTGAAATGTCAGCGGAATTTCGGGCTGGCGATGCGAACTCACTCCTTTCTCGGGACGTATACACGTGTAGAAATGCAACGTTTGCTGTTTTATGGGAAGTCCTGTTGCTATGGGTTTTTAAAGCGTTAAAGTAATGTTACTGGGGATTGGATTCAGGAAAGGGAATTTAACTGATAGAATGGAGGGCCTAATATTTAATTTATTACATATATATATATAAATAAGAATAAGATGAAAGAGAAAACCAGTAATAGCTCTAAAGCTACTTGCAGCCAGGAACAAACAACATGTAAAGAAAAGTATGAATAAGGTTTTTGACAGCATTTCTTCATCAGCGGTGTCAATACTGTCTAAAAACCAATGGATTGTTTCTGATGAGTATGATCTATTAAATAAACACACTCAGACACCGTACAATCCATTATTAACAGAAGAATTGAATAATAAATGAATTAAGTTTGAATAAAAGTACTTAACCAAAGAACACCAAGCCTGGCGCTAGTCAGAGTGGAAGTTAAGAACTTGTAACCGCAAGATGACTGACGTCATAAAACTTGCAACCATTGAGGTAGTAGATTCTCAGTTACAGACTTACTTAGGTTACTATATTTTAAGACTATTATTCCTTTAATTATTTAGTTTTTATTATTGTTACTACTATGAGTTAATTTTATTTTTATTTTATTTTACTTATGATTTTATTTTTATTTTTAGTAGTTATTATTTTTAGTTTAACCTATTGTTATGTTTAACATATTAATGCAACAGAACAAACTATTCATTAAAACAAAAACAACCAATTATGTTTTTGGATAGACTTACTGGGTAATTATTACGAGTTAGCACAGCTTTCAAGTCTATAATATGCTTAATCCTATTGTCTTTAGAACATAGCCTATTTATACGAACACACACACACACACACACATATATATATATATATATATATATATATATATATATATATATATATATATATATATATATATAAGACAAAGTTGAAAGTGACAAACCAGTATGAGCTCTAAAGCTACTTGCAGCCAGGAACTAAAAACATGAAAAGATAAGTATTAAAAATGTTTTAGACAGCATCTCGTCATCAGCGGTGCGGATACTGTCTAAAAACGAATGGATTGTTTCTGATAAGTATGATCTAAACAATAAACATACTTATAGACACCGTACAATCCATTAGAAACAGAAGAATTGAATAACTAGTTACTTAATCAAAGAAAGCCAAGCCTGGCGCTAGACAAAGAGGGAGTTAAGAATAGGAAACCGCAAGAATACTGATGTCCCAAAACTTGCAACCATGGAGCAAATGGAAACACAAAAGCAGACTTACTAAGGAGACTATGTTATAGGACATATTAACCTAATTTTAATTAGTTTTTTATTATGACTAAGAACTGTGTATGTATATATATATATTTATATATATATATATATATATATATACACACACACAGGGATTTCCGCTTATAAGTATCACGTTTGTTATTACTGTTTTTGATTCTTATAAGCGGTTGATTTTTATAGCCGAAAGTTAGATTTTTGGACATGTACGCACACACACACATACACACACACACACACACAGTCTCCCACATATACATATTTTAATGAAAGATAATTTACGTTAATTATCTTTCATTAAAATTATTTTTTATAATTTTAAAAAATACAACTTGATTTCTACATCTATAAGTAGATAGACATGATTATAGCAAGAGAAAAAAAAAATCCGATATTTGTAACAACATACCTGTTAAACAGTTTTAACATTTCAACTTGAGGAAGGGTGCAAGAAAAAGTTTTCTATGGTTGTTCCACGTAATGAAGTTACACCTCTTTTAATATCACAAGAAGTCCCGTAAGATCTTCGGGAGCTCCTCTATATTGAAGAGTCCCAAGAATACTCGGCGCTTCTGTGAATTCTTTTGCTGATGGTGGCTTATCTGGGAATATGCCATTCATTTCATCCTCGTCCTCAATTTTATCGACATTATTATTTTTTTATAAATTTTTCGCCGATTTCATCTTCTGCCTTTTCTTCCGAAGTGTGTAGGTTTTCCTCGCTTCCAACCCACTCACCGAGTGATTCTTCAACTGTATCAGTTTCTGCTTGACTTAATGAGTTACCAGACTCCCAAAAAAAATCCTGCTTTACGGAAGCAATCAACAATGCAGTGATTTGAAACTCATCCAGGCACTTATAATCGTATGCATATCATCTAAGTGATCTTTTTACTTAGTTTTCCTGACGCAGATCCCTTTCCTTCGTCAATTGCGTCAACATATAGAGGTTGTATTACTGATGTTGTATTCGGTAGTAAAAAACAAAGCTCAGCTTTACGACTGGATGAGTCGGACGCATCGTTTGGCGGCCGCTGATTGGTTAATTGAGTTTGCGCCGGTAATTGCCATAATATTTGATCCTAAGCGCATTTTAAATGAGATAAATGCTTAAATATATTTCTTAGTTGCTTTCATTTCGATAATTGCATAATATTTGATCCTAAGCGTATTTTAAATGAGATAAAATCTATTTCTTACTTGCTTTCATTTTTATATATTTTTTACGCCATATTTTACAAGGAACGTGAATTTTTTTTTAAGTGGCGCCACCTATTAATGTAAAAATAATTTAAAGTGACAAGCTATTTGTAAAAGAAATTTCCGTCATAAATGCCTTCCTATTTCTTTTTTGTGCATGGAAAATTTTAAGAAATTACCAATTTCCGTAGTAATTTCACTGTAAAATTTTAGGAATATAATAAAATAGAGTAAATATTACTCAAAATTGACTTTCTTCTTAAATTTAAATGTTGAACTATTAAACGAGTACCAGATGGATTTGACGATCTTGAGTTCCTCCGCGTATTTGTCCTAATTGCTTGACCCATTTATTGCAGTCCGTTAAATTTTGAACGTTACTGCGTACTACGATACCATTATTCGAAATAGATTCTATTTCGTGCAAAAATAGTGATGGAAGTTTTGATTCTTGAAAAACAGACACGCTTTCATGAGCATGGGCGCACCAAATACACAAATACCGATGCAAACTCAATTGACCAATCAGCAGCCGCCAAACGATGTAATGGCGTGAATTCATGTAAGGAATTGGAATATGCGAGCCGGACAGTTGTCCAAAATCAAAACTTTTTTTTCTCTCCCAGTTAGCTCCATATCCCACTTTAGAAAGAAGATAGTGAAGATCCTGCTACACATCCAAGCATTTTTTTAATTTGCGTAAGACGCAGGAAGGGTTTTTATTTTCGTAAAGCATCTTTGAGATTTACTCTTACCTATAACCAATGGTGTTTTCTTTTCGCCCCCATTCATGTTTGTCGTCAAAAGAATTGTAACGCGTTCCTTTTTTTCCTCAACAGAAGATAAATCTGTTTTAAACATCATCATCATTCGATGCGGCATCGCTCTAAAATAAAGCCCAGTCTTATCTGTATTAAAAATTTGGTGTGGTTCGTAGTTTTTCATTATTACAGGCAAGCAATCAGAGAGCCAGTTTTGAGCTGATTGCGTACACGCATCTTGCTTCTCACCATAATATTTTTTTATAAACAACTAGCGGCCCGTCCCGACTTTGTCCGGGTTGAACAAAATATTATACCAATAAATTTCCAGTTGATAGCCAATAAATTGTAAATCTTTTTTTACCTTAATAATAACGTAAATAATACCTTAAATTAATTTTATGTTAGTTAATAATTAAAATAAATTTTTTAAAAGAAAAAGGCGTGCCGGAGAACGGCTAGGTTCGAACCGCTAGCTTCAGAACAGAAGCCCACCGCGATAACACCACGCTAAGGATCGTTGAAGACTTCGACACAAAAAGCGGTAGAGGACAGTAGCGGTAACAATGGAGATTGTTAGGATTAAGCCCCGAACTTTATTTCTACTGATTAGATCTACATAATATATAGCCTATGTCCATCTAGAATAATGTACCTTTCAAACAGTGAAAGAACTTTTCAAATAGGTACAGTGGTTCTGAAGATTACCCTCCACGTACAAAATCGCTCTCTCTTTATATATAAGTATAGATTTTGTTTCTCTCTTTCCATCGGGTAAGCTACTTCCGTAGCACGAAAATTGTTCCCTCCTATTTTTTCTTTTTGCAAAATCTTCTACCTTTTGCAGCAACACTCGGGCTTGAGTGAACCACTGCAAGATAGCCTCTTCTACATCGACTGATTTTCCATCTCCTTTTTCGATCAAGATTTCCATTTTTGCTAATGGTAGCCGAAATTTCCTCTCGACAATTTAAAATTTCTCCGAAGGGTAGACTGAGTTAGGACCTGTTCACATAGGAGTCCGTTGCGTTGCGTTAAGGAAAAGATGACGTTGAGACGAAAATAAACCAATCATAGGCGTTAAAAATTTCATTGCTAATCGTTTAGAGGCATATGATTGGTTTCGTCAGCGTCTCAATGTGAACAGGTCCTTACAACCAAACGGTAAAAGCAGCTTCTCTTTGACTGCACTTCGGAAGAATATCATATCTAATTAACAAGTTCTGTTTTTTAGAAAAACTAAGGGCCTGTTCACATAGGAGTCCGTTGCGTTGCGTTAAGGAAAAGATGACGTTGAAACGAAAATAAACCAATCATAGGCTTTAAAAATTTCAATGCTAATCGCTTGGAGGCATATGATTGGTTTATTTTCGTCTCAACGTCATCTTTTCCTTAACGCAACGCAACGGACTCCTATGTAAACAGGCCCTTGGAGTTTTCCTTGTCTTTATCATTTTTGAATTCGACTGTCAAAAGGTTATAACACTAATCGGCAATTTTAATAGAAAACTAAAGTGAACATTTCCGCCGTATTCTCATTGCAGTCTCGCGCGAGCATTCACCTCATAGATTACGTTTCACGGTTTGATAACGTGTGAATCTACTAATGCCACGCCTAAGTGATAGTGGAGACTTCACTTCACTGGACGACGCCGTGGGGGTCTCATGAGGGGAGACCCCACGGCGGTCAGTAGGATGAGACCGCGCGAGTTTGGAGACCACTGCGAAAGTGTCGGATGGCTTAGGTGCTTGTCAGTTCATGTAAATGTTTTGTAAAGATATTCTTGTGCGAGTGCTTTGAAACGCCCTCATAAAATAGTTTGCATATTGCCGTAAGTGATGGTCAGTTGGTTCTCTTTAACGTCGTCGATCAGAGAGAGATCGGAAGACAAAAATGTGTATGTGAACGAACGAACATACACACACACACACACATATATATATATTTATTTATACGTATCTATATAGGGTGTTCGTAGACTGTGTCGGCAAAGTAAGAGGGTTGGTAATACTCATGAAGAAGAACAATATTTACAATGCAACCTACAGTCGCATTCCACTCATTGTGTCGGAAAAGCGTAAAATTCAGTGTTCAAGTTGAACTTTCTTCGGTGGAAAAGAATAGGAACTAACCAAATCAGAAGTTCGCAATCGAATTCAGATTAGAGAAAGAATCAAAACAGATCCTCAAGGTAGGCGCCCAAAGGTGTCGTTTCGCAGTTGACAACGACGAATGAAAGACTGGCGCACCCTCTCTTACACTCCTGGTGTCGTTTTATCTTGCCCGCTGCAACGACGATTCTCGCGATGAGATATTACATGGAGTCCTTAGGTGTCGCGTGTACTCCAATGGTTTTATGTGACACTTCCCTAAAAGAGGAAGTGTACCAGATTTAGGTCCGGTGAGCCTGGAGGCCAAGCCATAGCTCCGCCGCGTCCAGTCCACCGTGCAGGATATGTGGCATTCAGGAAGTGGAGCGCTGCGGTGCTTAAGTGTGGTGGAACTCCATCGTGTATAAACCAAATGTCCCTTTGTGTGGCGAGCCGAAGAGGTTGCAAGTTACCAGGAAGCACTTGATCCAGGAAGACACGGTACACACTGCTCCGGTTAGACGTTCTGGCAAGAAATACGGTCCCACCAGGCAATCATAAACGATACCTGCCCAGATGTTCACTGAAAATCTCTGCTAGTGTTTACGAGAGGTTGTGGCGGGGTCTATCTCTGATCTGAATAGGATTCTGCGACTTATGATTTGGTTAATTCTCTTTTTCTTCCAGTGACGAAAGTTCATCTTGGACTCTGAACTTTACGCTTTTCCGACACACTGGGTGCAATGCGGCCCTAGGTTGCATTGTAAGCATGGTTGTTGTTGATGAGTACTTTCACCCCTCTTATTTTGTTGACACATTTCACGGACACCCTGTAAATAAATAAATAAATAAATAAATATAAATATATATATATATATATAATGAAATCGACTTTACATCGCGTAGTGGAGGAGATGATTCTCGCTTGCGAGAAAGACACATCACGGGGATTCACAAACTGTGGTAGTTGTGGACGTAGCGGAACACTCGAGGAGGTAAAACCACAGAGAGGAGAGGCATTGATGTACACACAGAACAGAGACAAGAAGCACGAACAGTATCCATGGAATTGATTTATTCCAAAAACTCGATGATATAATTCAGCAGACATTCAGCAAAGCACGGGTACATTTACGGCCGGCCACCGATCCCTACCGGGGCGCATTCAGAAGGCAGACTTTACATCGTAATATTGGACAGCAGCGGAGCAGCACGAAAACAGGGCAAGGTTAATAAGAGAAGCGAGGAAGCAGAGAGCGCAAAAGTCCTCTGCCCTATCGTTTAAACCACGGGGGCGCTAGCGTGACGCTAGGTATTAACATTTCTTTAATTGGACAGAGCCGATCATTCGACTTGACTACGCAAACCATAACTCAAGATTCCGAACATGTTATGCGAGGCGCGTTGTTTCTGAATCATCCTGAATCATAGGAGCCTGACTTTCAGCGCGTGCCTTAAGGGACAAACTAGTTAGTTAATTCGCGTACTTGTTGGTCGTAATTTGGAAAAAAAGGGACTATGTTTTATTGAAAAGAGAATAATTTAGAATACGCGTTAAATAAAAAAGGTAGCGCGAAACAGTTAATAATAGTGGGGCGTTATTATTACTTACACACACAAGCACACACACACACATACACACACACACACACACACACACACACACATACACACACACACACACACACACACACACACACACAGCATATATATATATATATATATATATATATATATATATATATATATATATCGTGACAATTTCCCTCATTAAGACCCAGAAAATTAATTAACCGCGGCTGGAAACAAAGCAACCCCACCGGCGAACTTAGAGGATGCAATATTTCCCCCGCAGTGAAGGGTGGCTTACAAAGGAGGCAGCCGTTCGGCGCGGACGGGGAAGGACACACAGTAGCGAGTCGCCACGATGTCTGGCCGGTTGGCCGTTAAAGTACAAAAGGGGATCCGCCTCTTGACGAGAAGCAGTAGTGATACACCGGTGCGATTACGATTTGAAAACAGGTATCGTTTTGCACACGGTCCAAAAGGAAGGGCCTATCAGAGCCCAGATTCAAGGAGCGGGGGTGTTAAAGATCCAGCCAGGGAAAAAGGTTTTAAAATGCGACGCAGGAGAATTTTTAGAGGGGTCGGAGACTGATTTTGATACTGGATCTGATCCATATCCTAGGCTGATCCCGATTCTGATTCTAAGGTTCAGACCTCTGAAGTGTGGAGACATTTTCTCGCTGAGAAGGATCGTGGAAGGATCAAAGCTTGATCTTCTTAGTTTTGAAGCAGTTAGCTTCTTTAGTGAGAGTGTGTGGGACAAGCCGTCCACCACTCTGTGACAGATCTACCGATTACTCGTGGAGTTCGAGTTTGCCTCAATCCAGCTGATTCCGACGAGCGGAATCCGTTTCTTACAAATAGTGCTACTTCTGCGTTAGAGCCAAATTCCTTGATTCCACGGCCGACGACCTGCAGCGACAGTGCATCCAGCCAGCAGAGAGGACTATCCTCAACGTGTGTTCGCAAACTTCAGCGGCAATTACTTGTGTGTAATACATGTTCAAGAACACGACCTAATCGTAAGACAATTAATCCACAATACTCCAAATAAATTGCTATTAAGTGTAACGAAGTTCTAATTAGTTAGCTGTCTGATCAATTTACATAACCTATGTGTCGCTGCCTAGAGTGTCGGCTTTGACACCAAGCACGGGAATATGTTACAATATATATATATATATATACAACATTTGACAAAATTTAATCGTTTATTACAGTATGTTTGTTGTACCTTAGCATTCGAGTATTAGACGAATCAGCGCCCAAAAGTAAATCACCATAGGTGCATCAATACCCAAAAAAACCTTAGGTGAATTAACACCCCAAGAACAAACATATTAGGTAAATAACCCTAAATGAAACAAAAAACATCTCCCCGTTTCCGCTAGGCTCGTCAGCCGTAGGTAAAGCGAAGACAAAACTAAATACAGTCGGACCTCTATTTAACGAAGTCGCTAAATCCCGAAAAAGAGTTCGTTATATGGAAAATTCGTTAAATAGAGATTCACCTTTTAAAATACTCTAAACTACACAAAACAAATTTTAAATTCATAAACACTCAATATTATTAATAAAAAAAATAATCACACTTTTACTTTGTCTATTATTTGTGTCTATTTCTACAATTCATGTAATAGACACAAATTTCTATAATTTGTGTCTATTTCTTTTAATTAATATCTATTTCGTTTGTATACCTTACCCATAAAACAGAAATCTGCAAGGAAAACAAGAATAAAACAAAACATTGTCCGGAAATACACTGTATTTTCAATTTAAAAAATATATTAAAATTAATAAATTTTAAAGACATTATCGCATTTATTACAACAAGTAATTTTAAACATACATTACCTCATGTGTCCTTAAATTTAATTACTGATAAAGTCTCTTAATTTTGTCTAAGTTATTTGTTTGAAAAAATGTTTTCTCTCATAATACGTTTCCCATCTTTGCAATGTACTAAAAAGCCCTTCAGGCGTATTTTCTTCAAACTGTAATTCGGATTGGAATGTGTTATAAGAAAGTTAATTTGTTAAATGGATTAAAAGAAAGAATAAGTTTAAAATGATCAGAAATATTTTGAGAAATATGGAGGAAAAAAATATTGGATTGCAAGAAAAAGTTCGTTAAATAGAGAATGCATTTCGCTATTTGGAGGTTATTTTACGAAGACATTCGCAAAATGTTCTTGGTTCCAAGTATAAGTTCGCAAAATAGAGAAATTCGCAAAATAGGGATTCGTTAAATACAGGTCCGACTGTAATCAACGCAACTGGTTTCTCCATGGCGCAACATTTGAAAATCGT
Organism: Dolomedes plantarius; assembly: GCA_907164885.2. Lineage (NCBI taxonomy): Eukaryota > Metazoa > Arthropoda > Arachnida > Araneae > Dolomedidae > Dolomedes > Dolomedes plantarius. Next base: position 142,355,334 of record OU015502.1, read on the forward strand.
TTAAATTAACAAAAATAAAGTGATCGCCAAGACAAAAAGGAAAATGAAAGACGATATAGATGGATATATACCACATAAATTTACTGAACTGTGACACTTTGCTTTCTTGTTTAAAAATGCAATTCACTTTTCCAAATGTAACAGTACAGTTATAATTTCGAGACAGTTCCATTCAATGCATAATTGGACCCTAGGCGTGAGTTATTTTCTGATCCAATTTCATTTTATTTCATTCATTTATTGATTTTATCGGTAGCCGTGCATTCATTTGGAGCTCTATCGTGTACCTTTTATGGCATGTTCCTCGGTGTGTCTTCGCGGAATTCATTAAATGGAAAATATACTTATACAGATTTGTATCCTCAATATGTACATTATGTATTTATGAGCCATTCCCAAGCCAAATCGGTTAAGTCCATTTTTTGAAAATTTTGAAACTTTTAGTCTCAAATTACTTGATTGACTCCTAACTTTTTAGATTTCAAATAAATTTTCCAAACAATAAATATTAACACCACTCGATGACACAATTTCTTTTGGTCATCGAATAATAAGTACAGTATAACCTCGTTTATCTGAACTAAGTGGGACCATAGGTAATTCGGATAATCTGGGTAATAAGCAAAACACAATCCTTAAGTAATCAGACTTTATTACGATGAAAAGCTATGTTTTGTAATAAAATTACATAGTATTGTTTACAAGACATTAAAAAAATAAAGATAATTTATATGTTTTTATTAACTCGCTTTGTTGTTTGTTTGAGTACAAATCTTGCAATCGATTTTTAACAAACTTTCCGACTAGCTAGATATTTGAAAATTTTAGAATAGCCCAGAGCACGACGACAATGCATTCTTTTGATATTTTTAGCCATCTTTAAGCCTAATTGAATTCATTTTCAGTTAATTTTGTTTTGTAGACTGGTGCAGCCATCTATCGGCCGTGACGGGAACGAAAAGTTAAACTCAAGTTAACTTAAAATTAACTTCATTTTCTTTCAAGTTGATGGGATAATTCATCAAAAAAATTTTTTAAAAAGTATTTATTAATACATAGAATTGTCAAGTTTATATGATTCGACAGAAAATTTAAAAACATGGTATATAAAAAGATCTTTTTATCTTGTGATTATTATTCATTTCCTGTTTTTTCCTACACTCCGTTGCATTTAAAATTTTAACAAACTTAAAATTATTTCGTCAGTAAGAACTACTTCTGAAATTTAAGTTTTTACTAAAACGTTAGTTTTATATGCAGTTTAAACACGGGGAATATTAATGGAGTCCTCTCTCCCTATGTCTTATGCTCGCTGAAAACAAGGAGGTTGCAAACTTGATATCGTATTCGACATTTTACAATTAAGTAGTGTTCAGATTTACTACATCCATTAATACATAAACGTATTTGCACACGGCCATAAGGTTTGGTATTCTGAATAAAGGGATTTATTTTATTTATTTTTATCTTGTAATTATTTTTTACATCATTTCTTAACAAAGAATTGGTCTACTGTCTTCTCTTTCAAACACATGCGGCGTTTAAATGAAGCACGGTCACGCAAACGCTTTATCATCAATAGTTCAGCTGGAATGGCGTCGGGCTAACGCCCCAAGTACGCCATGATGTTTGTCAACTGGTGAGCAGCATTTGCATGTGTTGTCCGCTGATGCGGTGTGACCGCTCCCTCCTCGTCCACGTTATCTTCTCCCTCACTGTCTGCTGTAGATGTGCAATTTCTTCTTCCGTCAATAGTGCCGTAGCCACCGTCATTATTGTCTTTCAGCCAACCACCGACGTCTTACATATCAACATCTGAGCACCAACTTATTGTACCTAACATTTGCAGAAGGTCGTCTACAGCCACTTACCATATGATCAACCAAATGATCACCAAATGATCCCTTGCCATTTCGCTTGTAGCACAAATAGCTTTTGCGTCAATCCACGTCAATGCCCTGTGACACTCTAGTAAAGCTTTTTTAAACTCAACAAAAAGCATTTTATTACCATAATTTATTGCACAATCTAGGCAGGAACTGTACATTGAATCAAACTAAAAAGCGAATATTTGGCGTACTTCGAGTTACGTTCTTGCTATCACAGTTAAAAATTATTATCTAGTGTCAACATTAAATTAAAAAAAGTCTACAAATCTGATCCGGGAAATCAGGAGATCCGGATAAACGAGGGTCGGATAAACGAGGTTTTACTATAACATTTTTCCAGAGGCCAGTCCATTTAAGTTCATACTCTTACATAAATCGTTGACATTCAAACGCAGAAGCAAGTATACTTGATGATAACGGTCAATCGTTTAGTGCTGTTTTACCACAAAAAGGAAAATAAACGAGCCGCCGAAAATCTAACTGCTGCAGAAGTAAGTATTATACTTCTGAACTGTTAAACAATTATTTCAATTTCTTTTTGTAGTATAAAAATAACTTGAAGACTTAATCGGATGTAATTACTTTTTATTTTACTTGCCAAACCGGCTGAGTCCCTTAGACACGCAAAAATTGTAATAATAGTAACAATTACTCACGGGATATCTTATAGATTTCATACGTCATCAGATAAAAGCTCCATCTGCAATAATACATTTTACAATGTTTATTTGGATTTATACTTTTAGAGAAATTTTAAAAAACAATGCATATCAATATATCATTTTTCCCTACTTTTTGTACTATGGACTTAACCGATTTGGCAGGCAATCATTTCTTTATATATATATATATATATATATATATATATATATATGTATATATATATATATATATATATAATGTTATATATATATATATATATATATATATATATATATATATATATATATATATATATATATACACACACACATATGTAATGTATATGTAAAATAATTTTGCTTTCCTGAAATCCTCTATCCTTTTAAGAAACTGAAATGGAATCCGCTGGAATTGAATAAATAATTACTGCTGCAGAATTATTCATAAGCGCGCTCGCTAAGTCTCTCACTTGTTTTGCTTTTCATTTAAAATTCCGTTTGTTTTTAGAAGACTAAACACTTCCTGGGCATATACACAGACACAGACACACAGACACGCAGACACACACACACATATATAAACTTACATACATACATATATATATATATATATATATATATATATATATATATATATATATGTGTGTGTGTGTGTGTGTGTGTGTGTGTGTACGTGTACACTGTAGCGTATTGATCGAGGTAGCGGTCGAATCAACTAGTGCTACAAACAAGTAAATTAAAAGAGTTAATGTATTTCAAAACAGCTGAAGAAAAAAATGAAGAGTGATGCACGGTAAATAAGGTTACAGGAACAACAATAATTTAGATTTAGATAGTCTCTGAGTCCGCTAGGATGAGTTGCCAGATGAGTTCTTTTGATAAAACAATATCGAGTCCGACGGGGCCCTCGATAAACTTTTCCTGCAGAGCGGAGGACTGACAGGTATCTATAATCAGGACGATCGGGACAGCTATCTCGTCTTGAGATATCTTCCAAAAATAAAACCAAGCTTCCCAACTGAAGCTAAAAATTCTCTTCTTGAGAAATAAACTGCCGACTTCACAAGTCCGCGTATAGCCTTTCTTGACCTAGGATGGTCGGTGTAGTTCTCTCAGCTCAGGAGATAGCTAATTAACTAACTCTTTCGTCTCATCTTCGACTTTGGTGCTCTATCCAAAGAACTCGTCTCTCATTGGCTCTTCTGACGGTGACGTCATTTTTATTTGATGAAACGCAAGCTGCAGTTCTTGCATCTTCCCTGTCTTGGGGGCTGCCTTGCGTGATTAATCTGGTGAGTCGTGGCGAATTCCTATACCGCCCAAGTGTCACTTTTTGGAGACAGGCTGGCGTCTGTTTTCTACCGAAATACCAGATAGGCGCACTCCTACAATTTGTCCTTTTTGGAA
>OU015502.1:142366770-142372707 GCA_907164885.2 Dolomedes plantarius
GTAATGCAATGTATTTAGCATTACGAATTTTCTCAATTTTTATCAACTCAGTTTTAACTACTAAGATTTTGCTATTACACAATATAATGAATTTCACATCTTAACATTGTAACTTGTGATATAACATCTTAGCTTGTATTTCTGTATAGATACACAGAACCGAGACAATCATTAATAATGTTATTTAAATATTTTCTGGTACTAAATATGTTTTTTTCAGAGTTATGATGGTGAGACCTAAGAATGTGCCGAGGAAAATTGGAACAACTGGAGAAGAACATATGACTGCAGCTGTGAAATTAGTCCGACAGGATAGTGATTTTGAATTCACTTATCTACGCAAAAGTGAGAAATATAATGCCTTTGTGATGTCAAACATTCCCGATGCGGCCTCTGTATATAAACTGGATATTGTCGTGGTTCTGCCTCAGCCAATGCCCATGAAAAAAAAAATATTGTCAGGATATGTCCGTTTTCAAGTGCGGCTTGACCTTATAAATGTTCGGCGACTTTTCCAAGATTAACAATTGATTGCTTCACGAAAACTTGTGTATAATAAAGCATTGTTTGTGTTTAGTACTGTGGCAATATATTTTTTAAATAAATAAATTAGCAATGTCTCATTATGTACGAGGTGTGGTACACAGTGAGACGAATGCTGATATTATTTTAACGTTAATTATTTCTGGTTTCTATTTATATGTATTAACTAGCTGAAAACCCGCACTTCGCTACGGAGTACATTCAAACAGAGCCTGACTAAGGCAGGGGCATACGGGGCAGTTGCTCCGGGCCCCTACATCAGAGGGGGCCCCCAAATCGAATAGAAAGTTTAGTATTAAGTATTAAGTTCTTCATTACTAAAGTAGTGAAGCAGAGGGGGGCCCCCAAAGAAGTTTTTGCCCCGGGCCCCAATTAGGCTAAGTCGGGCCCTGCATTCAAATTAAACACAACGGTCAATGTATGCAATTAATGCCAAAAAAAATTAAATATATATATATATTTATAATAAATACGACTATCAATATATGCAATTAATGTAGAAAAAAAATATATATATTTATAAAAAAATCGTAAGGGATATTTTTATAGACAAAATAATGTCGAATCGTCTGCCGCATTAGCAAGAAGAAAAATATTTTTGTGTCTATTTAGTTGTTATGCACGTGACGATAAATTCATTTAAAGTACAGAAAAAAGAAATCACGTGATCGGCATTTAATAAATTAAATTCAAAAAATTAATCTTTAAAAGTTGACCAAAAATCAGAAAATAGAGGTAAAGATTCGAAAAAGATTTCATTTTAAAGGAATTTTTAGGATCTTTTTCGCGATATAAATTTTATAACCCTCAAATTATTATTTTAAATGGAAACTTAAAAAAAGTCACAAAAACAGCTTAATAATTTAATTTAAAAAAAAATCTAAGAAGAATTTTTCAAAAATCTTTCTGAGTGCACCCCTACACCATAAGAAGAATCGCCATGCAAAATTTCAGCCCTCTAGGTCCAGCGGTTTGGTCTGTGCGTTTTATGTAAGTGAGTCAGTCAGTTACGGAACTGTTTTATATATGAGGCGGTGAAAGGCAAAGTGGTGTAAGTCAGTAAGTCAAGTGGTGTAAGTCAAAAGCGTTTTACTGCAAATCTACAATAATTCCACTATAAAATGAACAAATTATAATTCATAATAATTATTTTGATATTGCAAATAATAATTATTTGCAATTCCACTGTAAACTGAACATGGAGATTACATTTTTGCCCTCAAATAAAAAAAGTTGAAAATGTGACTTACACCACTTTGCCTTTCACCGCCTCATATATAGATTTATTTGCAGTAAATATGTGATTCAGTTTTTCTATGTTTAATATAAATATTCCTTATCTATATTAATATGGAGCAATTCATAGTACATGGATGGTCTAAACGAAATGCTCTTAGTAAAGTTTTTACATACAAACAATATTAACCGTACATAAGGTGATCTACAGGGCCATTCCAACCCGGGGGTGCCAGGGGTGCGGGGCATACGGGCGGCACATCAAGGGGGGCGGCAAGTCAGCCACCCGGATAAAAAAAATTTAAAACTAATTTATTAGTAAAATAATCAATATAAAAATATCACCATTATGCTAGGTAACTACTTAGAGTTAAAAAATGCATTTTACAAGTATAACTGGAAATAAACAGTAAGGTTTGGACTCAGAAGGGGAAGTGACGCGCCCAGGCGACAGTCGCGACATATAGCCACAACTGTAGCTCTGTATAATAAGGCCCTTAGATTTATCGCTTTTGCGAAGCCAGTGTGTGTACAGGACATTGCTGATATAATGTAATTTTTGTTTATTCGGCACATGCCGGATGTGATGAGGTTTGCGCGCGAAAAATGTTAAAAGAAGGTTATTCTGGGAGATTTTGTCTTAGGGTGAGGTCGTGTCAGACCATTTGCGCTCCCGGTATGTTATTTTATTGTGATTTCGTTTTGTAACTCTGTGTCTCTATACATAATCAAAAGTGTTTGATTAAATTAAGACTTCATTTTTATTTGGTGAAGCAAGAATGCCTATATTTTAATGATAATTTAAATTCGGCCATGGAGAAATTTACTTAAACAAAACCACATTAGTTTTAAAAGCGCTACTCCACGTCGCAACCAGTTGGGAAATACATTGTTCGATTTTGTTTTAACACGTTTTAACCCATCATCCCATCAAATCGCGTCGCATCGCCGGCAACGCTTCGGTGCGGGCGGTTTTTGTAAGGTTGCAGGAAAATACTCTTTTATGCCCTGAGCCTATAAATACACGGACCAATTTGCACTATATTAATTTTGAACGTGTCCATCTCAACAACTGAAAAACAAAACTTTTTGTCTCTAATTTTTGTGCTCGATTTTGTGATTGCTGACCAACAAAAATATTTCACAGGTAAGTAAACTTGGTGATAGTTTTTCTTTTGAGCGGTTAGAAATTGAAATAATACATTTATGGTTTGATATTTTTTTTAAAAAAAAGCTAGGATTCATTACTTAATTCTATTTTAAAGGTTTTTTTATTTTGCAAATGTTAAACATATACTACAGGAACAAGTGTAAACTTGGATTTTTGAACTGCATCACCTTATTTTTTTTAACAGGTACGTGAAATATGGCAATTCAGAGATCGGGAAAATACGATTTTTTTAAAATTAAAGTAAACGTACGGGGAATTGTATTTAAAATATGAACAAAATAAAAATAAAATCGATTTGGAACGTTTCTTTGCAAAAGTCAAGCTTTATCGAGAAACAGCTTAACTTACATTGCGCCTTTTATATAAGTTCTTTACGAAAAGAACCTCATTTTTTTACAGATGTCTGATAATCGAAAAAAGCTTTCTGGGGCCCAATGCAGAAAAAGAAACTTGAAAAAGAAGAATTAGTAAAGAAGGCTTGTGGTTCATTAAAAACATTTTTAATCCCAGCAAGATCGCATGAGGCGCCATCAAGTTCCAGAGATACAAATGTGACGGAGACCGAAATCACAAACCCCAAGGAAGATGTTTTAATCGCAGAACCAAGTCTTGAAACCAGTGAAACCGTGACCAAAGATCATGAAGATTTTCTTCATCTTTCTTATAAAGATGATGTTTATAAGGATCCTAGCTGTTGGCCTTCCGTACTATCTGACAAAATTAAATTAACTTTAGTAGAGTTAGGCCTTACCCCACTTACAGAAGCGGATGTAAACTTCCCTTCTATTTATTATAAAAAAAAATTAAGTAACTGGGAAATAATTCCAAGAGTTTGGCGAGTGTATTCTAAGTTAAAATATTGTTTATTTTGTTTTCCTTGCAAATTATTTAAAACTTTTTCTAGTGCCTTTGTTGAGGGATATAACGATTGGAGACATTTAACTCAGATTATACAACGCCATGAAAAATAAAAAAGTCACATTTGTAATATAAAATCTTGGATTGGTTTAAATAAATCAATTTCTTCTAAAACAACTACTGATTCTCTAAATGAGAAATTAATAAATATGGAAAAAGATAGAAGGGTTTCCGTGTTAAAAATTATAATTTATACCGTTAAATTCTTAGCCGGTCAAAATTTGAGTTTTAGAGGCAAAAATAATAAGTTATACGAGCAACAAAATGGAAACTTTTTAAAAATAATTGAAGCAATTGCAAAGTTTAATGATACCATATCAGACCACTTCACTAGAATTAGAAGAAATCCATCAAGTATGCCTCATTATTTGGGAGTTTATATTCAAAATGAACTTATTTCCCTTTTGGGTAAAAAAATAAGACATGAAATAATATCGCTCTTAAAAGTTAGTCAATATTATTCTATTATTTTAGATTCCACCCTTGATCTAAGTCACCAAGACCAACTTACTGTTGCAGTAAGATTTGTTCTATTAAATAATAAATCAAAGCAAATAGAAATTAGGGAGCATTTTTTGCTATTTATTTCAATACCAGATTCGACAGGACAGGGTTTAACTAATTTTTTATTAGATTTTTTGGAGACTCACAACATTTGTTTGGGAGATTTAAGGGGGCAGGGTTATGATAATGGTGCGAATATGAAGGGTCACAATAATGGATAACAAAAAAAAGTTCTTGACTTAAACCCTAGAGCTTTTTATGTGCCGTGTGCGGCCCATAATTTAAATTTAGTTGTTAATGACGCTGCAAAAGCGTCTTTAGAAATTACAAGCTTTTTTGCAATTGTACAGGAGCTATACGTTTTCTTCTCCGTATTCACTAAACGTTGGAAGGTCTTAAAAAATGAAATCCCAACTTTAACGCTTAAACCCCTTTCAGATACTAGATGGGAAAGCAGAATAGATGCGCTAAAAGTTCTTAGATACAATCTAACAGAAATATATGATGCTTTATATACCCTCTATTCTGATAATACTAGAGACTCTGAAACTAGAAATATGGCAAATTCATTACTTTTGAAAATGAAGTCGTTTAAATTTATTTGTTCCATTATTACATGGTATAATGTGTTAACAAAAATTAATATCGTAAGTAAAGCTATGCAGGAATCGGATGCTATACTACCAAATATTATTTTAATGTTAGAGCAAACCAAAACATATTTATATAATATTAGGTCAGATAAAGGTTTTAGTGATATTTTAGAAGAGGCAAAAAATATTGCAGAAGATATCGATTGCGACACTTCATTTCCTCTGGTTAATATTGTTAGACCCCGAACAAAAAAACGTTTATTTGACTACGAATGTAAAGATGAGGCTCCAAAAAATCCAGAAGACCTATTCAAAATTAATTTTTACTTTGTAATATTGGACACTGCATTATCAAAAATAGAACAACGAACAAATAAAACAACAACACACAGTTTTCAATTTTCTCAACGACCTAAATAATTTCCTTAAAACAGATAAATCAAATAGGTCTACAAATGTGGGTAGGTAAATATGTGGAAAGTATGTTACATCCATTTAAAAATGAAAAAGATATTATAGCTGAAGATTTATGCGATGAAATTGACAACGTTGCATCCTTTATTTCCCCTGAAATGAACGCGTTAAATGTGATTCAATACCTATTTACAAGTAACCTCATCTATCTGTTTCCAAATTTAGTGATTGCCATACGAAATTTTTTAACATTATTCGTGACTGTGGCTAGCGGGGAAAGAAGCTTTTCAAAACTTAAAATAATAAAAAATTATTTGAGATCAACAATGGGACAAGAAAGGCTTTCAGACTTACCTATTATTAGTATAGAAAAGGATCATATATAGTATAGATGTATCAGATATTATAATAGAATTTGCATTAAAAAAGGCACGAAAAGCAAAGATTTTTTAAGCTTTTTGACTGTCTGTTATTAAGTATATGTATTAATAGATATGTGTTGTATGTATTTAATATAACGTATTCATTTGTTATTATATCAATACATTAACATTATTA
>OU015502.1:142373207-142398207 GCA_907164885.2 Dolomedes plantarius
CAAATATGCCTTACCCAAGAATGAAGTGCTTGACGTACATATACATATAAGGGTTTATATCGAAGTATTAGAAGAACTCAAGGGAGTAAAATGTCAATGTTGGCGTTTCGGAAAAAAATCTCGCCACAACGGCACGAGTGTCGAATTTCAGCCAATGTGTCGTAATAACATTTTAAGAGATGAAAATTAATTCTGGATTTTATTTTTAAAACATGGGGAACAGAATAAATGTAGTAAAACAGCCAGGATAATGATTATGTTGTTTGTTGTTTGCCAGACTTGTTAATGAAGACATTCGTACTTTAACCGCGAGGGTTGTTGGTTGCTTTCAACGGTGGCACCATATAGGTGAACCAACATTCCCCCCCTGGTGCCACCTCCATTTTGACCGATCAGGGTTGACTTCTGAGAGGCTCGAACCTTCTCCCATCCTCCCCTACATCATAGAAGGACTTTCCGGTGTACGGATTGAATGTACTTAGACACGAAGGTATTTCATGGCGTCCGTCGTTATTCGAACCGAGCATCCCTCGTCCCATAACCAACGCGCCACCACTAGGCTACCCTAAATTCTATAATAATGAGTAGAATATTCTTGAATTCTAATGCCAAACATAATTTTAATAATTACAAGATAAAAAGAACTTTTTATATACCATGTTTTTAAATTTTCAGTTGAATCATATACACTTGGCAATTCTGTGTATTAATAAATACTTTAAAAAAAATTTTTTTGACGAATTATCCCATCAACTTGAAAGAAAACGAAGTTAATTGGAAGTTAACTCGCGTCTAACTTTTCGTTCCCGTCCCGGCCGATAGATGGCTGCACCAGTCTACAAAACAAAATTAACCGAAAATGAATTCAACCTGCTTAAAGATGGCTAAAAGTATTAAAATAATGCATTGTCATCGTGTGGTGAGCTATTCTAAAAGTTTCAAATGTCTAGCTAGTCGGGAAGTTAGTTAAAAATCGATTGCAAGATTTGTACTGGACAAACACACAAACAAACAAACAAGAAAGCGAGTTAATAAAAACATGGTAAAAAGTAGTTTTATTTATATATCTGATTTATATACTGGAAATAATATTGATTCAATGAGGAACCTCAGGGAGAAAAATGCCAAAGTTGACGTTTCGGAGCAACATACGATTATCCTACTTGAGAGGGAACCAAATAAAGAGGACATGTTCTCTTTTAAAGAGATTCCATTCCGGAAATTCTTGGGTCAACTTGGAGCTTTTCTATCACGTGACAGCATCGTCAAAATACGATACTAACTTCCATTTTGATGTCATACACCCTGGAAATTTCCCTCTGAAAAATCAGCACGCAAGACACCAATAATAGCTGCTGCCTGTGCGGACTTTTAAGTGGGGTCATTAGCGACAGAAAACGATGCATTCTGTTCTTTTTTGCAGGTGGGAAGGTCTGATTTCGTGATGATCAGACCTCTGTTTATCCATACCTTTGGTTGGGGGGGGGGATATCGTAAAATCGAGCGAACTTCATGGTTGACGTTTTCCATAGTTTATTTTCGATGAACCCAAAGCATTTCTTTATGCTTCTATATATGTGGTAAAGTGTTTGGTTCGATAACGCAAGTGATTATTCTATTCTGTAATCTTATATTCGATAATAGAAGGTATATGTTCGCTATATGTCTATACGTTGCTTTGTCATGATCCGTGAACTATATACACGATAAATCGACATCAACAGTTACTTACTTACTTACTTACTTACACACACACACACACACACACACACATATATATATATATATACAGGGTGTCCATAATTAAAGTCCCACTTTCAAAAGGCTGCAAAAAAAAATAACCACTGGTCAGAGTGACTTCAAATTTGAACAAATCGTTTCCCCTTTTTTCCAGTATATTCAGTTCAAATTTGAAGTCATTCTCACCAGTGGTTCTTTTTTTGCAGCCTTTTGAAAGTGGGACTTTAATTATGAACACCCTGTATATATATATATATATATATATATATATATATATACGAGTATATATATATATATATATATATATATATATATATATACTCGTACACTAGCTGAATACCCGTGATTCGTGACGGAATACATTACTACCATGAATTATGTAATTTGGTTAATTTAATTTAAATTGACTTTAACAGTAAAGAGTTGTCATTTTCCAGAGGAGTTCACTCTATATTTTAACGGCAGTGGTCTGACATTAAATTTGTGTTTAAGATTTTGTTTTATTGGGAAGGGGGGAAATTAAGCCCCGAATTTAACACCCGTAAAAGTTGAATTTTTTTCCTTTTAAAATCTGTTTTGCTGAGCTCGTGGGAAATTAGAGGAACCACAAGGCAAAATTTTCGCATCCCAGACCTTCCGGTTGCATAGATAAGGGGATTTGTCTGTCAGGGATTTATTTTGAGGTTTTCAGCCCTTTAAACCACCTTAAAGTTTCAATTTTTGAGAAGCTTTCTTAGCACCTAAGACGAACTACTATGCAAAATTTTAGTTTCTTAGGCCTTACGGTTCCAGCGATACTGTCATCAGTCAGTAACGTTTTTTTTTCTTCTTTGTTTTTCTTTTTTTTAGGAGGGTTGAGCCAGTTTTAACCTCCTTATAATTTTTTTTAATTATATGATGTCCCAGTGATTGCCTAGGATTTCAGAGAAACCACCGTTCTAAATTTCAGCATCGTAAGACGTGTGGTTCCAGAGATACAGTGCTCAGTCAATCAGTGTTTTATTTTAAGGATTAAACCATTTTAACTCCCTTAAAATTGAATTTCTTTTAAAAAATTTTAGTCAAGGCATAGGGCCTCAGATGGTTCGAACCTGCTAAGTTCCAGCCTCCTAGGCTTTATAGTTCCAGACATGGTGTTATTTTTTTTTGCGGGGGGGGGGAATTAAGCCCCTGTTAACATCCTTAAAATTTGTATTTTTAAAAATTAAATTCTTAGTGAGCACCTGGGGCTTAAGAGGAAACACAATTCAAAATGTCAGCTTCTTAGGTCTTATGGCACCAGTGATAGTTCTTTTTTTTTTTTGGGGGGGGGGAGAGGGATTAAGCTTCTATTAACCCCTAAAAATTTTCATGTTTAAAACAAAATTTGTAGTGATCACATACGGCTTAAAAGGAACCACTTTTCTAAATTTCATCTTCCTAGACCTTATGGTTCCTTAGATATAGTATTTTTTTTTGGGGGGAAGGGGTTAAGCCCGCTTTACCCCCTTAAAATTTAAATTTCTAGAAAAATTTTCGTGGTGGGCATTTTGGGTTTAAGAGGAACAACTATGCAAAATTTCAACGGCCTAGGACGTATGGTTCAAGAGATAAAGTATGTTCTTTTTTGTTGGGGGGGGGGGGGAGGCTTAACCCCTCAAAATTTTAATTTTTAAAAATGTTTCTTGGTGGTCATCTTGGGATTAAGAGAAATCACCTTTCAAAATATCAGGTTCCTAAGACTTGTGATACCAGAGATAGTGTTTTTTTTCTTACGGGAGGTTGGGGGGGGGGGCTATACCCCCTAAAATTCTAATTTTTTAAAGAGATTTGTTAGTGAGCACTTTCAGTTTAGTAGGAACCACCATACAAAATTTCAGCTTCCTAGGCCTTAAGATTCCAGAGATACAGTGTTTTTTTTAGGGGGGGGGAAGACGGTTAAGCCTGTTTTAATCCCTTTAAAATTCAAATTGTTTTAAAAGATTTCTTAATGAGCCCCTTAGGTGTAAGACTGACCATCATACAAAATTTCAGCTTCCCAGGCCTTATTGTTCCAGAGATACAGTGTTTTTTTTGTGGGGGAGGGAGGCTAAATCCCCTTAAATTTCGAATGTTTTAAAAAAGTTTTTTTAGTGCACACCTTGGGCCTAAGAGGACCCACCATACAAAATTTCAGCTTCCTAGATGTAAAGGTAGGACGACATACACAATACCATACGCTGATAGAAGAATGAAAGAACTGTGTTTGAGGGACAGAAGAAAATCGCCTCAGACAACTTCGAATGATTTACGTCAATTGGTGTAAACGTAAGTGCCAGGAATGTTCGACGCAGGCGTCCAAATTTTGGGTTAAATTCCAGAGCTCCCTCCCAGGGCTTGAAGCTATCTATTCGAAGAACGAATCCTGTTTGCTCCAATCCGAATAGAAATACAAGTAACCCTCCTATAACACGGTAGATAGGTTCCTAGAAAATGCCGTGTACTGTGAAACCGTATTATATGAGACCCAAAGACAGTTCAAAAAGGGGGGTTAAGTTCCGAAAACTTATTAAACACAAGCTTTTTTTAAAATTTCATATAAACAACTTGATAAATTTCTTCCTCATCACTGGTCAGTATAATAAAACGAGAACGTTTTTTCGATTGAACGATATCACTTTCATTTTCAGAACCTTTTTCTTCATTTAGAGTTTTTGCACCTTCTATCCTCTTTAAAAAATCTGTCATTTTGGTTTGTTTGCTGGTTCTTACAAGGTCATTGTATATTTCACGGTATGGAGATAGACAATTTTGCAGCTCCCTTTTGAATTTTCGGCTTCTTTCAGTTGAAGGGTCTGCATTCAGGGAAAATGATTCAAGGTTTTCGGCTAAGCTTAGGCCTTCTTATAATTTTATAGAGTTATGAATTAATAAATTATGATTTGTTTATGCATTTTCATGTAAAGCTACTATAGTTCATTATTCCTTCCCGTCATTATTTTAAGGTAATTAATTTTTTTAAATGTGTTAAACAAAAATCATGTTATCTAGTGCTATAGAAGTACAGTATTGTACAAAGGTTTTCGCAATTTTTTTCAATTTCGAAACTGTTGGTTAAACCTAAGCTTAGGCCTTCTTATAATTTTATAGAGTTATAAATCAATAAATTATAACTTGTTTATGCATTTTCATGTAAAGCTACTATAGATCATTATTCTTTCCCGTCATTATTTTAAGGTAATTTAGTTTTTAAATGTGTTAAATAAAATTCATGTTATCTATTGCTGTAGAAGTACAGTGTTGTACAAAGGGTTTCGCAATTTATTTTTTTTCGCGTTAGAGCGAAACCGTGTTACAGGTTGCAGTGTTATACGAGGGTTTCCGCAATTTATCATATCGTGTTAGAGTGAAACCGTGTTGTAAGATGCCGTGCTGTAGGAGGGTTACCTGTATTAAGGGACAAACGATTTCTATCCGAACCGGAACAACAACAACAAAACAAAACAAAACTGATTTATCGGATAAAGTCCTTTGCGGATTGAATCGAAAGGATAGGGAAATATTTTTTATCCTTCTGAATTTATTCGGCTCGGAGCGAAAAAATTTCTCTCCTTGAAATCTTACTCCGATTAAAAAAAAAATTAAAAAATTACAGAAATCTCTTTCATTATTCTAAAATGTGATTTAAAGGTCTCGTCACTTTATTTATGTTATCTAAGGTGTTTCTTTTAATGTGTACTACCCAGTTTCCCAGAAGTAGGGAAAAAGAGAGGATGATAATGGAATTCGATGCTATTTTCTTTTTGTATTCAAAATTAAAAATAAGTACCGAGTTGGGAAGAAATACATAATATTTCTTATACAAACGAATTAATGCTTTGCAGGCATGAAATTATATGTATGTACATATACGGAATGAAAAAAGCTAATATTTTGGAAACGAATAAAGGTTCATGTATCAAACTTAACACAAGTTATTTCCATTTCAACTCAAAAATAGTATTGAAAAAAACACTGCTGTGAAAAGATTCCTTTTAACTCTGAACAAATTACGCAAACTGGTTGAATCTATAAACTTTATTTTAGCTTCGTTCGATTCAGAATGAAAAAATACACAAAAAAAGACACCCGACTCGAGACATTTGTTAAAAACCCCAATCTTGAGAACTTTTCGAAAATTTTGCATTAAGAATTCACCATTTCCCCATGGCCACATTTTGCTGGCCAGTGAATTCGTCCTGCTACTAGACAAGAACTATTTTTGTGCCAAAGTTGAACTCTCTACCTCAACCTAATCACGCAGTATGATAGATATACAGGGTTCCCACCTATATCCGTTACACACCCCGTAACTTCTAAATGGTGACAGCTTAGGCCATAAAGTGGGTGTCTAGGTATGGTAAAAAGGCTATGCGCTACTCGATGAAACAACTTACAACGCCATCTATCGGCAAATTTTGGAATTAGCGTTTTTATCTCGAAAACGGTACGAGATACGGGAAAAAAGTCAATTACAAAGTTGCTCAGCATCATCGATTTCGTAAGAAAAGATACCTTGCGCGCATGAATGCTTAAAACAGAATGTAGAAAATGAGCATTTGTTTGGTCAGGATTTTGGAAATTGTCATGTCATAAAGAGTGGAAGAAAGAAACTGAGACACTTCCCTATCTTCAGGATCATTTATTTATGTTGCTGGTATTTAGTCCGTGAGGTGGTCTTTTCGAGCTTTGATCCGTTCCACGACGCCATAGTATTGAAATTCACGACCAAACAAATGTTCATTTTTTACATTCTGTCTTGAGTATTAATGCAAGCAAGGTGTCTTTTCTTACTAAATAGATGATGCTGAACAACTCTGTAATTGACTTTTTTCCCGTATCTTGTACCGTTTTCGAGATACAAACGCTAATTTCAACATTTGCCGGTAGATGGCGTTGTAAGTTGTCTCATCGAGTAGCGCATAGCCTTTTTACTGTACCTAGACACCAACTTTATGGCCTAAGCTGTCACCGTTTAGAAGTTAAGGGGAGTGTAACGGATATAGGTGGAAACCCTGTATAGATCTATACCTCAGTATAGCACACATACCAAAAAATGATAAAGTTTATGAGCTAACCCTGGGATTTGGGATGCTTGAAACAATTTTCTGTATAGAAATATCCTGAAAATTCCAAAATTTTCAATTTTAGCTACATCGGAATAGTTTGATAATCTTTCAAAATTCGCTAAACAGGAAAAGGAGCAAAATGGTTTGCGAGAGATATTTTTTGTTCCGGCTTGGAACCATTCCTCACTCGGAACAAAATGAATTGCTCCGGGTCGGATAAATATCAGGAACAATAAAAATAGTTTGGAGCAAAATCAAATATATCCCAAAATAATGGTTTCACGGGGATAAATAAATAAAAACAAATTCCAATTGAACCAATACGACCGAAACTTATTATTTCGGTTCATATACATTTCAAGCTTCCCGCCGGAAGGAAAAATCTCTCGGAAAAATACAGAGCGGATTAGAATGAGCTAAAAAATTTATTTATTGGACAGAAGAACGATGGAACAGGGTCAACTGGAGTGACAACAACAGAATCTCCATATTTGGTAAAAAGGGAATGGAATATCTCAAAAAAAGAATTGGAGGAGATTTGCTACCTGAGTGCACAACACCAACTTGTGATGCATTCATTTATTGTAATGCTGCGGGGATGTATGACAGAAAAGGCTACGGACTGAATTTGTGTGATCAGTGACACTTTAAACAGCAGAAAGTACATAAGTGAAGTATCAGAGTCAAAATGAATACCGTCAACACATGACCTCTTCCGTGATAATGAGACTATCATATTTCATGGGGCATATGCATTCATGCAGAGTTCTCTGCTTGGAGACCCCCCCCCCCGACTCCTGTCTTCACATTAGTCACGGTAACCCTATCCGTCCGAAGCGATGTGAATGAACACGTGTCTTCCAGATATTCCTCCATTTAGAACCCCCCCCCCATTCCCGCCCCCAAGGTCCCGCGTGTTTCTTGATCTAGTGTCCCCCGCCCCCGCTTGACACCATTTGACCCCCGGGACCCCGGGATCTTTGATGCTCTGTAGCAGGACCGCGAGAGAAGGAGATCCACGCATATACGGAGTACGCAGTGAACATAAATCACTGGCTTACCCCCAGCAGAGCAGAGCAGAGTACATGAATGCAAACGCAGCATGAGAAGGACTCTGCGTCTTTCTGATTTAGTGTAAGAATGATATTCCATTTAGCTGATTGGAAACCTTTGCGGTCGATTGAAGAAGCTTATTGGTAAGAAGAAACCACACAATAAATTGCAACTAACAGGTGCAATTATACAATCATGGTATCCTATTATAACGCCTAATGAACTAAAATCATTGGTTCACTCTATGGGACGTCGATGTCAGGCTGTCATTGCAGCAAAAAGCTTTCCAACAAAGTACTGAAATTGTGAGAAACTTACTCTCTCACAGATTAGAAAGCGTAACTGTTTTCAAATTGCAAAATATTTCTTTCAAAGTGCCCTGCATTATGGTCTAAATTAAATTGTCATTGTAATGATGTGTGCTCTTCGATATAATACTAGAATATATTAGTGCTATATGCTGTTAAACTTCAAAAACATATTTTCCAAAGGGTTTCCTCAATTTTAATTATAGTCAGAATATGTATTGTATATATATATATATATATATATATATATATATATATATATATATACAGTGGAATCTCGATCGATCGTTTTCGGATCGATCGTTTTTTTCCGTATGTACCGTTCATTTTATCCAGTCCCAACGATCGTATTGCTTTGTTATGTTTCCGCATCTATCGTTTTCCCGCATTTATCGTTCATTTCAATCGGTCCCTTGAAAAACGATAGATCGAGATTCCACTGTCTATATATATATATATATATATATATATATATATATATATATATATATATATATATATACTTACACACACATACATGTAATGTGAAATAAAATTACGCAAACAGACATCATTCGTTTCAGCAGACGTCATTTCCAAAACCGAGGATCACAGTTGTGTTCCGAACACGTTTTCCACGGGCTGTCACGCGTTCTTTCTCTCTGCAGCTGTAGGGGGGTGGACAGGTGATGGACAGAAACAAATGGTTCGAATCTCGTCCTGCTGCGATGTCGTCGTGCCGATGGGGCGTGGTCTCTGTTTTGATTCGGGTTCCTTCGGGAAATCTGTTCGGCCGATCTGATGTCTTATTTTGGGCGTGTATGGTTGAACCTCGTGGTTCGTTTCCTGTTTCTCGGACTGGAGTGCGTCAGATGCCAGCATGCATACACACACACAGTCACACTCACTAATATATATATATATATAAATATACATATATACCGTGAAACTTCGCTAAGGCGGTCTGTAATGGTTCCGAAAAAAGTGGCTGTTTAGCGGGGTGGCCAGCTACAGAAGTTCCATTGTGTATATATATATATATATATATATATATATATATATATATATATATATTCCATAAAACCTCGCTAAGGCGGTCAGTAATGGTTCCGAAAAAAGTGGCTGTTTAGCGGGGTGGCCAGCTACAGAAGTTCCATTGTGTGTATATATATATATATATATATATATATATATATATATATATATATATATATTCCATAAAACCTCGCTAAGGCGTTCAGTAATGGTTCCGAAAAAAGTGGCTGTTTAGCGGGGTGGCCTGTTACAGAAATTTCATTGTGTGTGTATATATATATATATATATATATATATATATATATATATATATATGTATATATATATATATATATATATATATATATATATATATATGTATATATATGTATATATATATATATATATATATATATATATATATATATATATATATATATATATATATATATATATATATGTATATATATGTATATATATATATATATATATATATATATATATGTATCTATATATATGTATATATATATATATATACATATATATATATATGTATCTATATATATATGTATATATATATATATATGTATCTATATATATGTATATATATATATATATATATATGTATCTATATATATATATATATGTATATATATATATATATATATATATATATATATATATATATATATATATATATATAGTGGTACCTCGGTACTTGTCGTGAATTGGTTCTAGAGGGCACGACGAGTACCGTACAAATTTTTCCCAAAAGGATTAATGTAAATTGCAACGTCGAGTACGGAAGCATTTTTTTCGCGTCGAGATGTGACGAGTACCGAAGCAGACTAGTGCCGAGATATGACTGTATATATATATAAATATATATACGTAAAGGTGACCTCTTAAGGTTCCAAAAAAATGTGGCTGTTTTCAGGGGTGGCTGGCTAGAGAAGTTCCACTGTATATGTATGCATGTTGGATACCCGTCTCCTCCTTTCAATCGACTTGCCTTTTGTCCGAGGGAGGTGCCACCATCTGTCGGTAAAAATAGGAATTAAAAAAGGAATTCGAGTCGAGATGTCTCCTCCAGACATAGCGGAGTCAAAAAAGATCGGGATCAAAGAGAAAAAGAGGACATGTCCTCTCCGAGATAGACTTTCCGGCAACCCTACGCGCAACAGTTCGTGACATCCGCTGTCGATGAATGGCGACACGTTCCCCCTACCTGTTTTTAAAACTTTTAACAGAACACCTACCACCTCTATTCCTTATGTATACAGGGTGTTCGTAAACTGTATGGACAAAATAAGAGGGTCAATCAAGACTAGTAATATTTACAATGCAACCGAGGGCCGCATTCCACTCAGAAAAACTTAAAAGTTCAGTGTCCAAGTTAAACTTTCGTCACTGGTAAAAAAAATGAGAATTAACCGAATCATAAGTTGCACAACCCCATTCATATCAGAGAAAGACTCGAAGGAGATGCTCAAAATGGCGTCCAAGGGTGTCGTTGCACAATTGAAACCTGCGAAAGAAAGACTGGCGCAACATCTCGTACACTCCTGGTGCCCTGTTAATTTTGTCCGCTGCAACAATGATTCTCGTGACGAGATCTTCCACGGAGTCTGCAGTGTCTCGTACACCAATGATTTCACGCGCCCCCAAAAGAATGGGTTTAGGCCCGTAGAGCATGGAGGCCCAGCCACAGGTCCACCGTCCAGGATAAGTGGAGGGCAGAATAGCTTGCAGCAAACCAGGAAGAACTTGCTCCAGGAAGACACGGTATGCTGAGCTGGTCAGACGTTATGGCAAAAGATACTGTCCCAGCAACCAATCACCACTGATACCTGCCCAGATGATCACTGAAAATAACTGCTGATATTCACAAAGGGAAGTAGCGTGGGAATTGTCCTCAGAGTGCAATCTATATATTTAAGTTGCTAAGCCGACTTTTCGGGCAGCCCGTGAGAGAAAACTATTGCTTCAATTTACTTCATTTTGGTCTTAAACGAAAGATTACAATCTGTAGATTTGTCAAATTTGGTTTTTGTAACCGCAATTTCTATTAATTAGCGATGATTTGCAATTAAAAATTCATTTCTGCGCATGCTCAGTGGCATGTTCAAATCTGTCTTTAGAAACTAAATGATTCTTCGCATACTCAGTGACATGTTTTAATGCCGTGGAGTCTCTCTAGATATCTCACTGCCATTTTTATTTTTATGATAATTACTAGCTGAAAACCCGCGCTTCGCTACGGAGTACATTCAAATTAACGGAGTACATTAAATTAGGAGTACATTAAATTCAAATTAAATAAATTGCAACGGTCAACGTATGCAATTTATGCCAAATATATATATATATATATATTTATAATAAATGCGACGATCAATGTATACAATTGATGTAAAATAAATATATATATATATATTTATAAAAAAAATCGTAAGGGATATTTTTTTTTTTTTTATAATATCCAATCGTCTGCCGCATTAGAAAGAGAAAAAAATATTTTTTTTGTCTATTTAGTTGTTACGCACGTGACGATAAATTTATTGAAAGTACCAGAAAAAGAAATCACTTGATCGGCATTTAATAAATTAAATTCTAAAAATTAATCTTTAAAAATTCACCAAAAATCAGGAAATGGAGGTAAAAATTCGAAAAACAATTAATTTTGAATTAATTTTTAGGATCTTTCTCGTGATATAAATTTTATAACTCTCAAATTATTATTTTACATGCAAACTTAAAAAAAGTTACAAAAAAGCTTAAAAATTTAATTTTAAAAAATGTAAGAATAATTTTTGAAAAATCTTTCTTAGTGCACCCCTACACTATTAGAAGAATCGCCATGCAAAATTTCAGCCCTTTAGGTCCAGCGGTTTGGTCTGTGCGTTGTATGTCAGTCAGTCAGTTACGGAACTGTTTTATATATATATATATATATTTATTTATTTATTTATTTATTTGGCATTAATTGCATACATTGACCGTTGTATTTAATTTGAATGTACTCCGTAGCGAAGTGAGGGTTTTCAGCTAGTTTTCACATAATGAAAGAAGAGTTGAGTATTCATAAACAAACATGGACGACGCAGTTGATCGAAGGCTGTTTATTCAGTTGTATGCATTATGAAGACAGATTTCCAGGAGTAGCCATCGGACTTTGCCAGTAAGCGAGGGACCCGCTATTGCAGGAAAACACAAAGTTAGGGAAGAGCGTGTCCTTTCATTGTGGCCAATATTTTTTTCAAGAAGCGGGCGAGCCCTCCGTGCAGACACTATACGAAATGGACATTTCCTTATTTCACCACCAGGATTTGAATTATTTAATTGGTTAGAATCAATCACGTTTACCCCTGTATTTCTCATGTGATTTTCAATTTTTGATGAAATAGTCAAGATTGGGAGACGCGTTCGTTTCTGCGTTCTGTTAGTGAGTAGGAATTTGTAAACAGGACTTAGTTATGATACGGAAACTTTACTGAGGCCTACAGTTCGGACCATAAATGGTAATGTTATTGGGATTGTAAACTTCGATTGCACGGTTGGAATATTTCAAGTGCCCGGGAAAGATTCGGCGGCACGTGCATTGAGGAATAATATAAAATATCAATTAAGTTATGCCTAGGTCGCATTCTGGAAGAGGGGCCATATTTTGTTGGAAAAGAGAATTCGGAATACGTGTTAGGTTATAACTAGGAACACGCATTTTCGGTATATATAATGCTACGAGTTGGGGGCCAACTTGGCGTGTTATCGCCAGCGTGCGATGTTTTGGAGTTCGCGTGATTTAAAACTATGGTTTAGCACGTTCACGCGTCTACCATGGAGTAAGAAATATATCTTGCCCTTGTGTCTATTGTTGGAAAATGGTTTGGTTGAGCGGTGTGGCATCTCGGGTTTTGTTTCCCAGGTGAATAAGAGTTTGGAATAAAAGTTCAGAAAGAGTTGTTCTTGTGGCGATATGTTGCAGATTTTAAACAGGCGACATTTTCTTCTTAGAAGGATGTTTTCTCGTCGGGTTTGAGACGGAGACCTTGGTATAAGAATTTATAAGGTCGTATGCTATTTATTAATAAGTGTTATATTGTGATTAATTTTTATATTTGAATTCCTAATTGTTAAGAAAAGTATTCAGGTGCTGGAGTTTGTCGACTTCCAGCGAAGTTTTGTAGTATTATTTTGTCTACTGCTGTAAGTTGTAACAGAACTGTTTATAAAATCTCTATTTTTCATTTGCGGTAACTGGCATATTTTTTCTGTACTTGAAATTCACTTTTAAAATTATCTTTCCGTACCACGGATTTGGTACAATATCTATATCAATAAAGCCGACCACCTCTCAAAACGTGCACCTTTTTTTCGGTTCTACTACTGTCCGCCATAGAGAAGTCCACCCGCATTCGACGGCCACCCCTCAAAACGGCCACTTTATTAGGAACCATGACTGGCCGCCTCAGAGAAGTTTCACTCCATACATACATTCTATACTAGTGATAAAAATTAGAGGTGATAATTAATGTTATCTAAAACTGTTCACGAACTTTGCCACATTCTAAGTTCTTGCCTATTTCAGCACAAATGTAAGGCATGCAGTGTTATATAAATTTATTTATTTGCAGTAAATATGTGTTTGTTTTTACTATGTTTCGTTTTAATATTCCCTATCTATATTAATATGGAGCAATTCATAGTACATGAACTGTTTAAACTAAATCCTTTTATTAAAGTTTTTACTTACGAACGATATTAACCGTGCATAAAAAGAGATTTACGTCAATTTATTTGGTACTAGCCGGGCTTCGCCTAGCTAAGCTCAAGCCGTGTAGCATATTTATGTACTTCGGGCCCCACAAAAGAAAAAAAAAGGTCTACAAATGTATTAAATTCAAGTCAATAAATTCCCGTCAATTTTCATTCCCGTCGCTGCCGACAGATGGCTGCACCCCTGCACCATACTGGATATAGATGATTTGATTTCTCAGCAGTGGAGTGATTTTAGAATTAAAATATCTCTAAAACTATCGAATTAACAGAATAAGTGTACGCAGAAGAAATTATCAGTTTTCAAAGATCTTTCCAAATATGTAACATTTATGTACTTTCATGAGAAAAAAATACACCGATTATCGGCCGATTGTCAGCCATTGCGTTACGCTCACGTGACCCGACAAAGCCCACGACAAAGTCCTCTGTTACTTTATTTATATAGATAGATACGTGTAGATATAAGATTTTGGAATGAAAATACATATTTTTTATAAAATAATTTTATTAATAGTAGCTTAGTTTTCTGCTTAATAACGTCGTAACAGTTAAACAAGTAATATATAAAATAAATTTTTAAAGTCAATTCCTACTTAGGTCAACAAAGAAAAATTTGACTGTGAACTAATAGTAGGAATTGAAAATAAGGATTGCCTGCCAGAACCTTGCTTACTGTGCGAAATTAGGAGGGGGGGGGGGAAAGAGAGAGAAAAAGTTTGTCAGGTTGGGGATTCGATCTCGCAACCTACAGGACGGGAGAAGACCGCGATACCGCAGTGCTACCGTTTACACAGTAACAAGAGGGAAATTGCTATTCAAGAGCAAGAGACGCTCTAGATCTAAAACTAAAATTGATTAATTAAATTTAATTAATGAATTAATATTTGAAAAAACTGTATTAACATCAAGTGTCATCCTCTACAAGTTTAAAAAAATGTATTTGAACTTGAGTGGATGAATAAAAAGTACTTTTATTAACGATTGAAAATTTGAACAAGATATATAAATATAGGGAGAGTGTGAACTAATAGTAGGAATTGAAAAAAGAGGAGATTACAGGTATAAAAAGATTATCATTATTTACAATTACCAACTAGTTTATAATTCGAATTTTACGAAAGTTGAACTTGGGCATTGAACTTTACGCTTTTTTTGACACACTGAGTGGAATGCCGCCCTAGGTTGCATTGTAAATATTGTTCGTCTTGATGAGTACTATCATCTCTCTTATTTTGTCGAGACAGTTTACGAACGTGTAGATATAAGATTGTGGAATGAAAATACATATTTTTTATAAAATAATTTTATTAATAGTAGCTTAGTTTTCTGCTTAATAACGTCGTAACAATTAAAAAAGGAGGAGATTACAGGTATAAAAAGATTATCATTGTTTATTTTTCATTTATCCCCCGTGTTTAAACTGCATATAAAACTAACGTTTTAGTAAAAACTTAAATTTCAGAAATAGTTCTTACTGAAGAAATAATTTTAAGTTTGTTAAAATTATAAATGCAACGGAGTGTAGGGAAAAACAGGAAATGAATAATAATTACAAGACAAAAAGAACTTTTTATATACCATGTTTTTAAATTTTCTGTCGAATCCTATAAACTTGACAATTCTGCGTATTAATAAATATTTTTAAAATTTTTTTGATGAATTATCCCATCAACTTGAAAGAAAATGAAGTTAATTGGAAGTTAACTCGCGTTTAACTTTCCTTTCCCGTCCCGTCCGATAGATGGCTGCACCAGTCTACAAAACAAATGAACGGAAAATAAATTCAATTCTGCTTAAAGATGTCAAAAAGTATCAGAAGAATTCATTGTCGTCGTGTTCTGAGCTATTCTAAAAGTTTCAAATGCCTAGCTAGTCGGGAAGTTAGTTAAAAATCGATTGCAAGATTTGTACTGGACAAACACACTCACAAACAAACAAAAAAACGAGTCAATAAAAACATGGAAAAAATTTGAATTTGAATCCGTACCATGACAGGCTGTATTACAAATATTTGCGGAAATAAGCCGATCGCTTGTAACTGCCTGAATGTGTCAATAAATTCCCGTCAATTTTCATTCCCGTCGCTGCCGACAGATGGCTGCACCATACTGGATATATATGATTTGACTTCTCAGCAGTGGAGTGATTTTAGAATTAAAATATCTCTAAAACTATTGAATTAACAGAATAAGTGTACGCAGAAAAAATTATCAGTTTTCAAAGATCTTTCCAAATATGTAACATTTATGTACTTTCATGAGAAAAAAAATACACCGATTATCGGCCGATTGTCAGCCAATGCGTTACGCTCACGTGACCCGACAAAGCCCACGACAAAGTCTTCAGTTACTTTATTTATATAGATAAATATGTGTAGATATAAGATTGTGGAATGAAAATACATATTTTTTATAAAATAATTTTATTAATAGTAGCTTAGTTTTCTGCTTAATAACGTCGTAACAATTAAAAAAGGAGGAGATTACAGGTATAAAAAGATTATCATTGTTTATTTTTCTGCTGTATTTTGCAATAGCTGTCATTGATTCTAGCTGTCATTATTGATCTGATAAGTATTTGAAGCGCTTCTTTTAGGCCGGCGGCTCTGCTTGCCGTAGCATTTGCAAGTCAACTGGAGAAAATTGGTGCAGTATCCTCCCCTATACTTGATATTTCTGCAGTGTCTGTGGCACAATATGTCGATAGGGCATCCAAATCCAAATCCAGCGCTTCCAATAGCAGCTGTAATGAACAAAAATGCATTTAATTATGTTTTTCATTTATGCGATCGAAACACATTCAGGCAATTAGAAGAGATCGGCTTATTTTCGTAAATACAGTCGAACCTCCATATATCGAACTTCCCTATATCGAAATTTTCTATATATCGAACTCTTAGAAAATCACCATGTTCATTACATAGAAAAACTGTTTCTATAAATCGAAAAAATCTCTATATATCGAAATTTTTTTCACGACATATCGGGAGATTTTATTCCACTTTAGAATAAAATCTCCCAATTTTCCGCGTTTGAAACAATACTTCGTGGACCCCTGATGAAGTTTTTAATGGACTGAATAAATGCGAGCATTTCTTTGATGAACTTTCCGCAAAACTGGCAAGATATTCGTAGTTTTGTTTTTAAAGAATGTAACTGTAATCACTGTAACCACTGTCTGGATTATTGTTTTTTTAAGGTATATAGTACTCAATAAATCTTTCTCAATAATTCATTTTTTTTTAGTTATTAACTTTCATTTAATGTGATTCGCATATAAATTGGAAATGGAGTTTCGTATACGAAAATTAGCTTTAATTTTAATGTTTTAGGAGAATTATGATAAAACTAAGATCAATTCTATATATCGAAATTTCTATATATCGAATTTTTTTCCGGCATTTTGCTACTTCGATATATGGAGGTTCGACTGTATTTGTAATACAGCCTGTCATGGTACGGATTCAAATTCAAATTTTTTCCATGTTTTTATTAACTCGTTTTCTTGTTTGTTAGTTTGTTTGTGTGTTTGTGTGTTTGTCCAGCACAAATCTTGCAATCGATTTTTAACTAACTTCCCGACTAGTTAGGCATTTGAAACTTTTAGAATAGCCCAGAACACGATGACAATGAATTCTTTTGATACTTTCAGCCATCTTTAAGCAGAATTGAATTTATTTTCCGTTCATTTGTTTTGTAGACTGGTGCAGCCATCTATCGGACGGGACGGGAAAGGAAAGTTAAACGCGAGTTAACTTCCAATTAACTTCATTTTCTTTCAAGTTGATGGGATAATTCATCAAAAAATTTTTTTAAATATTTATTAATACACAGAATTTTCAAGTTTATAGGATTCGACAGAAAATTTAAAAACATGGTTTATAAAAAAGTTCTTTTTATCTTGTAATTATTATTCATTTCCTGTTTTTCCCTACGCTCCGTTGCATTTATAATTTTAACAAACTTAAAATTATTTCTTCAGTAAGAACTACTTCTGAAATTTAAGTTTTTACTAAAACGTTAGTTTTATATGCAGTTTAAACACGGGGGATATTAATGGAGTCCTCTCTCCATATGTCTTATGCTCGCTGGAAACAAGGAAGTTGCAAACTTGATATCGTATTCGACATTTGACAGTTAAGTAGCGCTCACATTTACTACATCCACTAATACAGAAAGTATTTGCACACGGCTATAAGGTTTAGTATTCTGAATAAAGGGATTTATTTTATTAATTATATTTATTACATTGGATTTATTTATGAATTTCACACACCATGCTACTTGCGAACGAGTTACGTTCCAAGCGGCCTTTCGTATCTAGAATTGTTCATAAGTCGTTATTTAAAATAAGGGCCTGTTCACATAGGAGTCCGTTGCGTAGCGTTAAGGGAAAGATGACGTTGAGACGAAAATAAACCAATCACAGGCGTTAAAATTTTCATTGCTAATCGTTTGGAGGCCTATGATTGGTTTATTTTTGTCTCAACGTCATCTTTTCCTTAATGGAACGCAACGGACTCCTATGTGAACAGGCCCTTACTGTATTCTTCACCCCTATTTAAGTATGATAGACTGTTAAGTCAACAACATACTTTTTTTCATCTTAAAACATTTTACGGTATTCCATTTATGAATTTAAGAGTGGCAAAGCGAGCAGTCTGAACAAAATCTGGGTTGCAACCCAGTCGGTTCGTATCTCGGAATGTTCGTAACATGAATGGCCATATGTCGGGTTTTGTGTGTATTTAATTATTAAATTTATTTAGATTCCGAGGGGCTTTGCCCCTAGGCTTGCTCCTCTGTTATGGCTAATACCGAGATACACAAGGGTGATTCTCGGGCAATGTAACAGCCATTTACTGTTGTCAGCCTTATGCGAAGCGAAATCACTGTTGAATCATCACTGTTTCAGCTTTAAAATTCAATTAAAAATCGAAATTTTAAGACAGAGACTTGAAATGAGGTTCATATGAATAAGAAAGCTTTCATCTTCCAGATGATGTAAATATTTTTTTTTTTTTTGTAAGATAAAAACTCGAGGAGCATCGATATTACATCCACATATGGGACGATATTTCTTGAAAAACTGTGTTTCATTTTTTGATGAAAATATTAGTTTGTTTTAAAATATTTTTAAACAAATGAGGTCTAGTTTGAAAGAGAAATGTCTGTAGTCTTAGATTGTAAAAAGATCAAATTTCTACAATCATTGTTTGGCGAGTTATCGTAATCTGAAGATGAAATGTCAATATTTTCCCAAAAAACATAAAATTTAAAAAAACTTAAAGTCCGACGAAGATGAGACATGTCTTACTTTGGTCCCCACATTTTTCTGCATCTATTGGTATCGGTCTCGACCCCATACCCCCAGCGGTTTCGGAGGAGATAGTGTGACAAGCTTTTGACAGCGGCGGCGGCAGGAGTTACTTTTTTTTAGAATAGAGAGATTTATAGAAGAATTTATTTTGTAGAATTCATTTAAGAATGATTCAATTTCTTTGTGAATTTACAAATCAATTAATTTTTTTATTGTATTGAATTTATTTTATTTATTGAAGGAAGTTTCAAACTTGACATCATACCCGACATGTGACAGTTAACTAGTGCGCAGATTTACTACATCCACTAATACATAAACGTATATGCGCATGGCCAAAAGTTCAGTATTATGAATAAATGAATTTATTTTATTTATTGTATTAATTATATTGAGTTTATTTATGAGTTATTTAAGTATTTAATTTATTTAAATTATTTAATGAAGAACTTATTTTGAAGAATTTATTTATGAATGACTGAATGAATTAATTTTATTTATTGTATTATTAGATTTTAAATCGCCAGGTATAAAATTTTCAGATGTCTTCTCTTTGTAGCACATTCGGGGCATGCAGTATTGCTATAGAGCAGTTATTTACAAACTTCAGTATACAGTCGAACCTCGTTATAGCGAACCCGGTATATAACGAACTCTCGGATATAGCGAACGAAAATTTTGGTCCCGCCGTTTTCCTATTGTATTTAATGCTAATTTATCTTTTTATAGCGAACCTCCAGAATCTTAATAGTCGGCTATAACGAACCTTTTTTTCAGTCGGCTACTAAATTTTTTTCATTTTTAAACTTTTTAAGAATGTTGAAGATACAACGAATGTTGAAGATACAACGAATGTTGAAGATGCAAAGAATGTTGAAGAAGATGATGAAGATTTACCTATCGCGATGTGGATAGAAAAGCACAAAATTTCCTCATTCTCAGGTTGTGACATGCAATTGTTCGAAACATGTGATGATGAAGTCATTACATGTGAAAATCCGACTGATGAAGATATTATGGAAGAAATTAAGATGAAGTCATTACATGTGAAAATCCGACTGATGAAGATATTATGGAAGAAATTAAGATGAAGTCATTACATGTGAAAATCCGACTGATGAAGATATTATGGAAGAAATTAAGATGAAGTCATTACATGTGAAAATCCGACTGATGAAGATATTATGGAAGAAATTAAGATGAAGTCATTACATGTGAAAATCCGACTGATGAAGATATTATGGAAGAAATTAAGATGAAGTCATTACATGTGAAAATCCGACTGATGAAGATATTATGGAAGAAATTAAGATGAAGTCATTACATGTGAAAATCCGACTGATGAAGATATTATGGAAGAAATTAAGATGAAGTCATTACATGTGAAAATCCGACTGATGAAGATATTATGGAAGAAATTAAGATGAAGTCATTACATGTGAAAATCCGACTGATGAAGATATTATGGAAGAAATTAAGATGAAGTCATTACATGTGAAAATCCGACTGATGAAGATATTATGGAAGAAATTAAGATGAAGTCATTACATGTGAAAATCCGACTGATGAAGATATTATGGAAGAAATTAAGATGAAGTCATTACATGTGAAAATCCGACTGATGAAGATATTATGGAAGAAATTAAGATGAAGTCATTACATGTGAAAATCCGACTGATGAAGATATTATGGAAGAAATTAAGATGAAGTCATTACATGTGAAAATCCGACTGATGAAGATATTATGGAAGAAATTAAGATGAAGTCATTACATGTGAAAATCCGACTGATGAAGATATTGTGGAAGAAATTAAGATGAATCATTCTGAAATCGAAGATTCTGCATCTGATGCTGATGAAGAGGAGCACGTGAATGACGAAATCCCCACCATCTCAGATGCAACAGCAGCGATGAGTGTAATTAATAAGTTTTTGTCTACACAAACACTGGAAGAAAGAATGCTCGAGTCATTTGATGTCTTAGACAAAGAAATTCATACAATGTTTTTGAAATCGGCATCACGTCGGCAGAAGATTACCGATTATTTCTGTATCAAAACAGTGAGCAACAATTAAAAGTAAAATGAATTGATTTCCATTTGTCTTCATTTTTAATTAATTTAATTAGAATTGTGTCAGTTTAATGTGATCGATTTTAGTCGGTTTAATTTATTAATGATCATTTTTAATAGATTTTATCATTTTTTTAATACATCATTATTGAGTACACATGGCAACTAATGAGTTATACATTTTGTGAACTCTTAACATTTTTCTTAATGGTTCTGATATAACGAATAAAACCTTTGGTTCCTTGAAGTTTGTTATAACGCGGTTCGACTGTATATATATTCGACTGAATTCGACAAATTGCTTAAGTTACAATCAGAGTTTAAATTTTATTATTGATTACATGGCATTCGGTTGTAAATATCGTGTTATATAACTATATAGCGTAATTATACCATTTGTATATCAACATTTTAAGAAAAAGTATTGATTTAAAGTTTGCAATGAAACGTTGAGAGCGATCTATCCAAATTATTTTTTTTAATCCTTAAACATTACATTATTTGAATTCTTTTCGAAAATGTTTTTCAAATTATTTCATTGTCAAACTTTAAATTTCCAAATTGCAATCGAATTTGATTTCGACTGTATTTAGCATTAGTAATGAACTAATTAGCGAGTAAAATTCTAAAAAATATATTTTGCTCTTGAAGCAGACAGTTTATAAATTTTATTGAAAAGTAAATTTAAAACTTTTTAAAAAAATATCTTTAATTATTGTTACAAATTTTCAAGTTTTAAAACTTGAATGGCATGTAATGTCAATATTAAAGAGTATCAAAAAGACAACAAATTTGCGAAACATGTTTTGGATCAGACAGTGTTTTACTAGGTGGTTTTGAATAGCAGTGATATTTCGAAGATATGTGTGTGTGTGTGTGATAATTATTTAGAAATGAAGATGCAACTTTAAACTTACCGAAAGTGCAAACGAATAAAGTAATAAGCAGCAGAACGTAAACAGCCTTCATGATTTCTATAAACAAAACAAAACAAAATATTCATCATAATTTTATTTCAATGCAACAAATCATTACATCACGATAATTGTAACATCTAGTATTACTTGTTTTCTTTCAAACAGTGTTTCTAACCAGTGGTCCGGAGTGATAACGATATATAAAAAAGGTTTCACCGTTTCAAAACGACCGTTTCAAACATCGTTTCAAACGATATATATATATATATATATATATATATATAATACTTTTATACAAAGGTTCCTTCGAAATTCCAAATTTTAAAACTTTTAGCCTTTTACGAACAGTTTAACTTTCTTTGAAAATTTACCAAAGAAAAAAAGGAGCCAACTCTTTTACGATACATATTTTTTGTTCCGGTTCGGAACGGTGGGGAGCAAATGAATTGCTCCGGTCGGATATATATCCGGTACGATCAAAAGTTTTAGGAACAAAATCAAATTCATCCCAAAATAATGGTTTCGAATGTATAAATAAATAAAGATATCCACGAAAACCAATTCAACCGGAACGTTTCATTTTGGTTCATGTCCATTTCAAGCCCTGATTACACCCTGAAACAGGTAGCTTTTTGAAGCTTAAGAAGCATTTCGCTTGTACAGTGTATACGTTACCTTTTGCGATTAATCATCTATCACCTTTTTCTAGCCTTATGATGGCATGGCCAAATGGCTGGGACGTTTAGTTCCATAGTCCAGTGGTGCGCAAACTGTTTTAGACCGCGACCCACTTTTATTGAACAAAAAATCTCTC
Organism: Dolomedes plantarius; assembly: GCA_907164885.2. Classification (NCBI taxonomy): domain Eukaryota; kingdom Metazoa; phylum Arthropoda; class Arachnida; order Araneae; family Dolomedidae; genus Dolomedes; species Dolomedes plantarius. The sequence continues at coordinate 142,396,269 of OU015502.1, forward strand.
GACCACAATGAACATTTTTTGGTGATGGCATTTTTTTTCAAAAAAGTATTTAGGAAAAAGTTTACAAGAAATAAGCAAATTTTGACAATCTATTTTAAAAATTGATGAACTGTAGATTTTGGGTATATATCTACACAGTAAAATAACAATTATAAATTATCTTAATCGCCATCTAACACTTTTTTTATGCTAAATCTCGAACGACAAAAACTTCACATTTAAAAGCTAATATTTATTTGTATTCAATTCAGGTAAAAATGAACAACCATCAAAATTAAAAATGAGCACGATTTCAAAATTATAAGCTTCTTACTAAAAGGTTGAAATTTATAAACGTCGTTTAATTTATCTAACTAAAAAAGAAAAAAAAATGAGTGATTATATGTAAGCCTGGACCTCAGATAATTTTTGTACCGATATATGACACGATATTTAACAATATCGTAGCTAATATTAAGCAAATATTATTATCTACGATATACCATTACCATCTTATCATCTAATCACCTTATACCATTAATTATCCATCGCCATACCATTAATCATCTTATCACCTTATGCCATTGATTATCATCTTATACCATTTGTAAAGATATTGAATATTTGCAGTTATATAATTTGGATATTTTATTAATTCGATTGTTCAATCTATATATATCAAACAGTTCCGTAACTGACTCATTCATTCACTGACTGACTGACTCACTGACATACAACGCACAGACCAAACCGCTGGACCTAAAGGGCTGAAATTTTGCATGGCGATTCTTCTTATAGTGTAGGGGGGGGGGGCACTAAGAAAGATTTTTGAAAAATTCTTCTTTGATTTTTTTAAAATTAAATTTTTAAGCTTTTTTGTAACTTTTTTTAAGTTTGCATGTAAAATAATAATTTGAGGGTTATAAAATTTATATCACGAGAAAGATTCTAAAAATTCCTTCAAAATGAAATCTTTTTCGAATCTTTACCTCCATTTTCTGATTTTTTGTGAATTTTTAACGATTAATTTTTAGAATTTAATTTATTAAATGCCGATCACGTGATTTCTTTTTCTGGTACTTTCAATAAATTTATCGTCACGTGCGTAACAACTAAATAGACAAAAAAATATTTTTTTCTCTTTCTAATGCAGCAGACGATTGGATATTATCCCCCCAAAATGCATATCCCTTACGATTTTTTTATAAATATATATATATAGATAGATATATATTTTACATCAATTGTATACATTGATCATCGCATTTATTATAAATATATATATTTATTTTTTGGCATTAGTTGCATACATTGACCGTTGTATTTAATTTGAATGTACTCCGTAGCGAAGCGCGGGTTTTCAGCTAGTCTAATATATAAAAATGAATGTTTGTATCTCTGTAATTGTATAGAAATCCACAGTTTAGGAGCAACGATCGTGAAATTTTACATACAGGCGTCTTTAAAAACAGCCGAGGGTCTGAAGAACTTCAAAAATCGAAATTAATTACCGTTGATTTTTAATTAATAAAAAAACAAAAATTTTGAAACTAAATGTAAGATCTTACACTTTGTGGAATCACCCCTCTGAATATGGCGTCCACGTTAGGGTTAGCTGAAGCGAACAGCGAGCGAAAAGATAAAAATAAATAAAATCAAAAAGTTTCAAGTTACATATTAAGCCAGAATAATAAATGAAAATAATAATCTTTCAAGTCAGATTTTATACTCTAAAATAAATCGGATCCAACGGCATATTGACACTATCACACGCGATGGAAAATTCGAATCAACCACGCTAAGTGTCACAAGATCATTTTTAATCGCTACTGCAACCCCCCTCGCTTATGTCTTTGTGTCTATTGAAGAGTTAAAGACTAAGCTTCTATCCTGCTAACTTATTTCTAACTTAAAACTCCTCTTACTCCATAAATACATGTATATTCACCAACCCATAGCA
>OU015502.1:142403207-142438207 GCA_907164885.2 Dolomedes plantarius
ACCAGTTTGCTTTATTTATAGCTGTGTAAATTCAGATTTACTTCTATTTTTCTCTTAACCGGCCCATTACTGGTGCGCTTACCCTAGGCATTGCTGACCGTCGTGCTCTCTCTCTCTCCCAGATAACCAACCAATCCTTTTTTTTTTTGCCAGTATGCATACGTAGCTTAAGTTATGTCTATATCAAAATGCTCTTTCAACAACTAATTGACATTTTCAGTCACCCTTGAGATTATTTGTGTAGTATCTTTATTCATCGATGCTTTCAATAATTCCGGTTAATCTATATATATAAAACAGTTCCGTAACTGACTGACTGACAGACGACGCTCAGACCAAACCGCTGGACCTAAAAGGCTGACATTTTGCATGGCGATTCTTCTTATAATGCAGGGGTGCACTAAGAAAGATTTTTGAAAAATTCATCTTAGATTGAAATATCCTATACTAGCTGTACATATTTTTGGCATTAATTGCATACATTGACCGTTGTATTTAATTTGAATGTACTCCGTAGCGAAGTACGGGTTTTCAGCTAGTATAGGATATTTCAATAATATCGTCCTTTCGTTAAAATACGTAAGTAAGCTGCTGCACTAGAAGACCCACTACAATAATATTAGGTTGGTGAGCGAAATAAAAATAGAGAAAGGAATTCATAAAGAATGCTACTTACGGTAAATTCCGCAGAGATCCTCTTTGAAAACAAGCAAGTAATTACCTGTAAAGTAAGCATGCATAAATATCCCCGTATTTATATGATTCCCGAACAAGAAGCACGTGTATTTTCAGGAGCTTGGAAAACCAGTGGAATTTCCAGTCCAACATGTGCTTTAGACGCGCGGAAAACAATAAAAACATAAAAGGTTTTCGACGGGCGATAAATCGAAAGGAAAGTGTTCGTTTCTACATCCTTTTAAACAGGTTCCTTTTGATTTCCGTTTACTGGAAAGTAAAAATCTCAGATTCAATGAAATATTTAGAAATCGCCTGAAATAGTTTCTTAACTCTGAGCAATAGTATCTTCCTATTGGTTTCCGTTTGAGAAAACCCAGTTAACATATTTCGATGAAATCGCAATTACCTAACTCATATTTATAACAGGGGACCTTCAACCTCCGATTTTTTTATTTACAATTTTTAACTCTATACACAGAATCAAAATAATTCATATCCTTTTTGACCACATTGAAGATCCTTAAAATTTATAATAAAGATTTTTTGGCAGAATAATGCCAGTTTTGTTAAAACTGTTTCCAAAAACACTAGTATTTTTTAAAATGCTCCATACGCATTTCATAACATTTCTAAACCTTATTTTTTTTAAATTTATGTGTACAATATAAATAAATAAATAAATATATATATATATATATATATATATATATATATATATATATATATATATATGTATGTATATATGTATGTATATATATATATATATATATATATATATATATATATATATATATATATATATGTATGTATATATGTATGTATATATATATATATATATATATATATATATATATGTATATATATATGTATGTACCGGGTGGCCATAATTAAACTGACAGTGCTCACAGTGTTCTGTAGCGCGATCTATTTGCGAGAATGACGGCACATTTTGTAGGAAGATTAAACAAGACGGGGGACGAAAGATTCCGTGAAAAAATAAATTAGTTCCAAAAGTCACCGCTAGGGGAATATTTGGCGCTGTGTAATAGAAAATAGAGTGTTAACAAATGCAAATTAATACGGAATAAAATTACCTTTTATTATGCACATTTTCTTATTTAGTTCAAGTGCAATATGACAACACTTTTAAAAAAGCGTAAAATCTACATAAACACCGATAAAGTCTCGTGATCTGCAATATCACGTGCGCTGAGCAGAAGAAGAAGTTCTTTATTCAAATTTCACGTTACATCCATTGGCACAGTGCCAACTGCTTGGGTTTTAAAAGGCAATGTGTTACGTTTCGAATCAATCGGATTGAAAGTTTATGTGCAATGTCTCCTTCTTTAGTCGAGCTGCGTTACTGGTCAAATTCTTTTACCTCAAGCAGTGCAACGCGTCAGCCGCTCTTCTTGCTTTTAGAACGCACAAAAGGTAACGGTACGTAAAGGTAACGGTCCTGTGTCAGTTAATGGGCTAAAAGCAATGGTTGCGACGTTTGAGAAAACAGGTTCTCTGAAGGTTCAGTCAGGCAGAGCGTAACCCCATGCGACTTCTGGCTATGGGGTTACCTTAAGTCCAAGGTCTATCAAGGAGTGGTCCAGGACCTGGCTACGTTGAAAGATAACATATCACGGACTGTACGGGAGATTCCTGCAGACATGTTACTTTCTGCTGTTGTGCATACTGTGCACAGAATGCAATATGTGGTCGACAACAACGGCAGCCACATTGAACCTCATTTGAATGCAAAATAAAAGGTAATTTCCGTATTGATTTGCATTTGTTAACACTCTATTTTCTATTACACAGCGCCAAATATTCCCCTAGCGGTGACTTTTGGAACTAATTTATTTTTTCGCGGAATCCTTCGTCCCCCGTCTTGTATAATCTTCCTACAAAATGTGGCGTCATTCTCGCAAATAGATCGCACTACAGAACACTGTGAGCACTGTCAGTTTAATTATGGCCACCCGGTATATATATATATATATATATATGTATATATATATATATATATATATATGTATGTATGTATATATATATATATATATATATATATATATATATATATATATATATATATATATATATATATATATATATATATATATATATGGTGCCCGGTATAAAGGTTTAAATAAAAAAAGTGATTTTTAGATATTTGTTCACAACCTTTATCGTCGAAGACTCCAACTCCTCATTCTGGTTTTTCAAATTCCTAATTATCTCTTCCTTTTCATATGCCTCCACGACATCAAACACGATGATTTTCGGATCCCTTCGCGCCTTCGTGCTGTGCTCAAACATCCGCTCATCTTCATCAAACTTTCTAAACTCGGCGATTAACGTCCCCAAGTCCTCCTCGTCTTCTGTTCCTATTAATACTTTTCCTTTCCCGATTTTCTTACAAGTCTTGATCCCGATTCCCAACTTTGAACTGGATCAATCCTCTTCTGAATCGCTTTTTTGGTGCTTTCAGCATCCTGTCCAACTGTTGGAGGGGTTCGACAGGTCAGTATAAAGGGAAAGTACCGATTATTGGTATTAACTAGTACAGTTGAAACCTGTCTAAATCGACGGTTATTATCTTACTAAAAGGCAACCCGTCATTTTGACGTCATAATACTAATAATGACGCCATAATGGATAAAAGTATATGAAAGTTAAAAAATATCCCGAATTATCTAACAATATTGCATTTAATCCACACCTTGTAAAAGCAAACCCTTTCATTATTTTTTATTTATTTAGTTTTTCATACGATTGGAGTAGTAGACTGCCATCCAACCCGTCATTTTGACGTCATAATACTAATAATGATGTCATAATGGAAAAAAGTATATGAAAGTTAAAAAATATCCCGAATTATCTAACAATATTGCATTTAATCCACACCTTGTAAAAGCAAACCCTTTCATTATTTTTTATTTATTTAGTTTTTCATACGATTGGAGTAGTAGACTGCCATCCAACCCGTCATTTTGACGTCATAATACTAATAATGATGTCATAATGGAAAAAAGTATATGAAAGTTAAAAAATATCCCGAATTATCTAACAATATTGCATTTAATCCACACCTTGTAAAAGCAAACCCTTTCATTATTTTTTATTGATTTAGTTTTCCATGCGATTGGAGTAGTAGACTGCCATCCAGTTTTTTACAGCTCACTACGCGATATGAATACTTGAGCTACTTGATTCATTCACATTCAAGTTTGTTTACTTTCAGAATTCATCGCAAAAGTAAACAGATTTTTAAAAACTGTTAAATATACAGCTAAGAGCATCCAATTTTTTTAGTTCTGAATGTTTTATAGAAAAATAAGCTGAACAAACGTGATTTGATGGAGAAGATATTAGTTTTCAGGTAAAAAAAATTCTGATCCACATCTGAAATTGAAATTAAGCCTAACCGGCTGTTTGTTTACTGAGGGCTTCAATTGAAAGATGAGTACAGCCCGGAAGTGTTATACAGAGACAACGGCTATTATATATAGGATTTTATTTTTAAACGAATAAACTCATGTGACGCATCAAATGTAAACTTTATTTGATTGACAACAAAATGTTACAACTCCATTCAAAGACCTTTATTTTGATACCGTAACCTGATTTTTACGTTTGGCCGTTTTCTCAAAATGGGTGTCACAGTGAATAACCTTATAGATCCAATATACACTACTGGCCAAAACTATTGCAAGTTTGAGAAATCTAACATTTTTTCAAGAATAAGCACCAAAAAATATTTTTTCAATGCAACTGATATTATTTAATGTCAATATGTTGAATTAGTTTAAAGACAATATATAATTAAGTCATTTAACAAAAATGATTATTAAATTTTATAAAAAATAGCATACAAAAAATGTACAGTTTATCAGAAATCGGCAGCCATTTTGGTTCGCCGGAATAAAATGAAATAAATAAACAATTTCAAGTTCTTCTAAGCAAAAAAGATAATAAATGAGTGCAACTGAACTGAAAAGTATTTAATATGTTGTTGGACCGCCTCAGGCTCTCAACACAACAGCCACTCTTTTAGGCATGGAATGCACAAGGTTTTGCATGAGTCCCGTCTGCCTGGTTCGTACAGCAAAACTCCCAAAAAGCCAAATGGTGTGGGGCTGCATGTCATATAAGTCAAATGGACGACTCCATTTTGTACGGAGAACTATGAAGAGTGACCAGTATATTAGTGTGCTGAATGATCGATTGCTTCCTAATGCTCATGACATGTTCGCAAGGCAGAAATGGGTATTTAAGGAAGACCTAGCACCCTGCAATACATCGAAAAAGACAAGAAAAACTTTGAAATTAAACTAAATTTCATTAGAGTTCAATTCTGAGCTCTAAATCGAAACATTCCTTATTTTAGGTTAAGGCTGAATTTGCAAAACATGGTATTAATGTTTTCCCATGGCCAGGAAATTCGCCAGATTTAAATTCTGTTGAGAATTTAAGGAGTATACCTGAAAGGAAAATATCTCAAAATCATCCCAGAACAAAACGAGAGATTCAGGAAACAATAATTAAAATTTGGCACCATGAAATACCGAAAGAAGTGTTGCAAAACCTTGTGGATTCCATGCCTAAAAGAGTCACTGTCGTGATCAAAGCCAGAGGCGGCCGCACAACATATTAAATTCTATTCGGTTCAATTGCACTCATTTATTATCTTTTCTGCTCAGAAGAACTTGAAATTGTTTATTTATTTCATTTTATTCCGGGAAGCCAAAATGGGTGCCGATTTCTGATAACCTGTACATTTTTTGTATGCTATTTTTTTTTATAAAATTAAATAATTATTTTTGTTCAATAACTTAATCATATCTTTTCTTTAAACTAATTTAAGGGGACTCACAACCCTTAAATCTTTAAAACATTCGATTTTTGGAAAAAAAATATATGTTAAAGCCTGATCATTTCTGAACAAAATAAAGCAAATCGCATGAAAATATTCCGCTTAGTTCCGGAGATATTGATATTCTAAATATTTAATTACCGATCAAGTTTACGGTAAGAAAAATTTTAGACTCATTTTTCTCAAAATGTAATTTTGCATCGTTCCGCAGCTGATATCTCAAAAACTATGAAACATAATTCCATGAAATTTTTATCACTGCATAATTGTGTTACTTAATTGCGTCGGAACTAGATTTATTGCAATCACTGCTCAATTTGTTATTTTTTCAGGGATAAATGAATGCAAAAATTTAAGAAAATTTTAAGTATATTTTGAGCAGTTTAAAAAAAATTGAAAAATATTTTAATGTTGAATGTTTTATGTTCAATTGTATTTTGAATTATTTATTTTAAATATAAAACATGAATTATACATTTAAGTGTAAAATTAATTTCATAGTTCTGCGCGTAAGCCAGTATTTAATTAAAATGCTTAAAAAACAAGGCATATCTAAAGCATTTAAAAAAAATTGTTTAAAATTATTTGGAGAGTTGAAAATTTATTTATTAAAATAAATATATCAATTTATCGTAAACATAAAATTTGGAAAAATTGGGAGTAAATTGAAATAGTTACAAAGAGTCAAAAAGTATGAACATATGCCTTATTTCCTCGACTTAAGAGTCGTGAGTCCCCTTAACATATTGACATTAAAAAGTATCAGTTGCATTAAAAAATATTATTTTTTGGGGCTTATTCTCGAAAAAAAAATGTTAGATTTCTCAAACTTGCAATACTTTTTGCCAGTAGTGTATATAAAGTATTTGCGACTGATCATAGGTCATCATGCACACACATCAACTCTGAACCTGAACTGAGCGCCTTATATAGATAAGCGCAATGGCAATCAAAGAGGTATACAAATGGCACGATTTTAAAATGTAAAAGTACAATGTTGCGAGAGATAAAAATAAATGCAACATAAAAAGAACTTTTTATATACCATGTTTTTAAATTTTCTGTTGAATCATATAAACTTGACAATTCTGTGTATTAATAAATACTTTTTAAAATATTTTTTTATGAATTATCCGATCAACTTGAAAGAAAATGAAGTTAATTGGAAGTTAACTTGCGTTTAACTTTTCGTTCCCGTCCCGGCCGATAGATAGCTGAACCAGTCTACAAAACAAAATTAACTGAAAATTAATTTAATTCTGCTTAAAGATAGCTAAAAGTATTAAAAATCATCGTGTTCCGAGCTATTCAAAAAGTTTCAATTGTCTAGCTAGTCGTGAAGTTAGTTTAAAATCGATTGCAAGATTTGTAAGGGACAAACACACAAACAAACAGGAGATAAAGTTAATAAAAACATGGTAATAAATGTAAACAAAGAAGCGAGCTTGCTCCCACCATCTAGTGGTAGAGGAAATGTTTACATTTCTCGCGCACGCTTAACCTTTACATGGGAAGCGCACGTTTAAGACTTTACATGGGAACTTTATCACTCTGCTACGCTTGAACCGTTTCCCCAATCTCTTTTATATCCTTGCTGGCAAATCTACACGGAACGACCTTTATTCTGATATCTCAACTCTATTTTTTCGTTTGGCTGTTCTCTCGAAATAGGTCTACAAGTAAAAAACCTTATGCTGCGTTTGCATTCATGTGCTCTGCTCTGCTCTGCTCTGCTCGGGGGAAGCCAGTGATTTATGTTCACTGCGTACTCCGTATGCGTGGATCTCCTCCTCTGGCGGTCTCTGCTACAGAGCATCAAAGATCCCGGGGTCCCGGGGGTCAAATGGTGTCAAGCGGGGGCGGGGGACACTAGATCAAGAAACACGATGGACCTTGGGGGCGGGAATGGGGGATTCTAAATGGGGAAATATCTGGAAGACACGTGTTCATTCACATCCCTTTGGACGGATAGGGTTACCGTGACTAATGTGATGACAGGAGTCGGGGGTCTCCATGCAGAGAACTCTGCATGAATGCAGATGCACCATTACAGAAATAATATATAAACTAGACGCCTCCTCCATGGGTGTGGTTTTTTCTGATTGCTCAGCATCGGGAAAAAGATTCGAGTTCAGTTCCAATGCAGCAACTCGCGGCAAATCATGCCGTTAGCAAAACTATTATATCTCCCTCCTCTGTGACTTTTTGTCCTCGACTTCGTTGATAGAAAATGACTTCGTTGATAGAAGATTATCGATATTTAATAGTATGCAGAAGCACGTTGAAATTCGCTGATAATTCTATTGAAAAAGATAAACACATATCGGGCAACAAAGGTAAACTTTAGTTGATTAAAAATAATTACAAGATAAAAAGAACTTTTTATATACCACTTTTTAAATTTTCTATTGAATCATATAAACTTGACAATTCTCTCTTAATTGCACAAACCTTCACTTAATTATTATTTTTTACTTTCTTTTATTTAATTCTAATCACTTTTCAGTCGTTTCCAATATCCACAGACTTTATAAACTATAATTTTTAAAATTTTTTAAAAAATTTTCCCACAATATTTTTGTAAACAAACTAAATTCACGTGTATTCTGTTTTCAAAATCGTCAAACACCGTTACGCAAAAGTGCAAACATTAAATTCGATCGAAGTGCCACCTTGCGGATTTTTCGGCTAAAAGTATTAAAAGAATGCATTGTCATCGTGTTCTGAATTATTCTAAAAGTTTCAAATGTCTAGCTAGTCGGGAAGTTAGTTAAAAATCGATTGCAAGATTTGTACTGGACAAACACACAAACAAACAAACAAACAAGAAAGCGAGTTAATAAAAACATGGTATAAAGTTACAATTTATTCAGAGACCTTCATTTTGATACCCCAACCATATAAGTAAATGATAAGAACATCAAAGAAAAAGGATAATTTATTTCAGAGAAAAAGGCAAAAGAACGGAGGAGTTAATACTCCGTTGGACCCCCTCTAGCGCGAATGCACGATGCGATACGATCGGGCATTGAGTCATACAAGTTCTGTATGATGTCTTGAGACATTTCGTTCCATATTTGCTGTAACCTTGCCTCTAGTTCGTTCAAACTCGTGGGATGTCCAACTCGTCGTCCCAAATGATCCCAGATATGCTCGATTGGAGACAAATCTGGGGATCGGGCAGGCCAAGGAAGGGTAGTAACAGTGCGGAGACAGTCTTGTGACACCCTTGCCGTATGAGGCCGAGCATTGTCTTGTTGAAAAATGGCTCCTGGGAGCCGTTACATGAGTGGCAACACATGTGGTTGCAGGATTTCATGAACATACTGCTGGGCTGTCATGGTGCCACGGAAAAATACTAGGGGTGACCGTGTATTGTAGGCAATGGCACCCCATACCATCACACCAGCTGTGGGAGCGATGTGTCGCTGTACAGCAAAGGCAGGATTGAAGCGTTCACCACGGGCTCTCCACACACGAACACGATTGTCATCACTGCCGAGATTGAATCTGGATTCGTCGCTAAAGACGACCTGGTTCCATTCCGCTGCAGTCCAGTTTCCTCGTGCGCGGCAAAACTCCAAACGGAGGCGTCGATGGGTGGGCGTCAAGGGCAGCACACGTAATGGGCGCCGCGATACCAACTGTCCTTCAGCCAGGCGCCTTCGTATGGTTCGAGAAGACACAGATGCCCCTAGTGAAGGTGCTACCTGTGCCTGGACGGCGGCCGCTGAAGCAGTTGGCTGTACGCGTGCATTTCTTACGATGTGGCGGTCTTCTCGACGACTGGTCTGTCGAGGGCGTTCTGAGCCTGGTCTTCGTGTACATGACATCTCTCGGGTCCACTGGTCCCAACACCTCCTCATAACACAATCAGAGCGGCCTAATTGACGAGCTACTCGCCTAGGTGACCACCCAGCTTCCATCATCCCGACGATTCTCCCCCTCTCAAACTGCGACAACTGCTTATATTGTCTTCGAACACGGCGTAATGGCATGTCTATCTCAGCTCTTCCTTTGTAGATGATTCAGCACACTCAAACAAGCTTTGGCTGCATTCTAATCATTTGCATATCTCCCCGACATGTACCTTCATTGCAAGTTTCTTTACGATCCCGCAATTATTTCTTGGTGCGCTAATTTTTTTGTCCATGAGTGTATATTTATATATATATATATATATATATATATATATATATATATATATATATAAAATGTGTGTGTGTGTTTATATAGAGAGAGCGAGAAGGGGGGGGGGGCATTTTCATAATTTTCTATTTTATGTGTTTCTGACGTCACTCCTTCTCTGTTCCGCAGATGATTCTAGGGCTCCTCCTCTTCCTGTGCGCCAGAGAGGCGAGCTGCGGCAGCAGTATCCAGAGGATCAAACACGAACCGTGAGTATTTAATATGTATTTCAATTTTTCGTCGAGAGATGGCAGCACTAGCGATCATTTTCCCCTCCTGTGTGGTTTTTATAGCTCCGAACCGGGGCGTATATATACTAACATATGCAAGTCAAGACAAACAAAAGATTTCAAAGTATACAGCATGAATGAGTCCCGGAGTTCAGGGAGAGCCAGGTCCCCAGATGCTCCCCCCCCCCCCCCTCTGTCATAATGGAGGTGGCACCAGAGGATTCTCCTGTGGGGTGCTCCCAGATAAAAAGGAGTCAACCATTTCCGCGGTATACAGGTGCGAATACCTATACATTGTCTAATAAAAAAAGAAGAAAAAAATTCCAGTTGTTTCCTTATGACGGAGGGGAGAAATTCCTCTTAGGCAGGTGCTGCCGCCTATAAGTATTCGATGAAACTAAACATTTCCTGTAAATTTAATATTCAACTCAATAATTTTAATACTTTTTAATAATATTTTACGCACACACTAACCTCTCTCTCTCTCTCTCTCTCTCTCTCTCTCTCTCTCTCTCTCTATATATATATATATATATATATATATATACTATATATATATATATATATATATATATATATATATATATATATATATATATATATATACACACACACATATATATACACACAGAGAGAGAGAGAGGAGCCATTCACACGCCACATCGGTTAAGGTTACTTTTTGAAATTTTAGTGTCAAATCACTTGACGGACTCCTAACTTTTTGCATTCCTAATAAATTGCCCAAAGAATAAGGTTTAGCACCACTCCAATGACAAAAACTTTTTGAATTATAAGTGACCTTTTTTCAGAAGCCAATCCAGTTAAGTCCATACTTTAATGTAAATCGTTGCAATAATGCATTTCAAACGCAGAAGCAAGTACTGGATGATAACGGTCAATCGTTTAGTGTTGTTTCATCACAAAAAAAGTAAAATAAACTAGTCAGTGACAGTTTAACTGCTGCAGAAGTAAGTACTTGTGGATTACTAAACAATTATCTTAATTTTTTTTTGTAGTAAAATAATTTGCAGACTGAATTGGATGTTATTACTTTTTTTTCTCCCTGTCAAATATGTCAAGTCCCTTAGTCACGCAAAAATTGTAATAATTATAACGATGACTCCAAGGATATTCTATCTTATTTGTCGTCAGATCAAAGTTCTATCTGCAATAATATATCCTACAATTGTTTATTTGAATTTGTATTTTCGGAGGAATTCAATAAAACAATGCATTTTATTTGATCACTTTTCCGCACTTTTTGTTTTATGGACTTAAACGATTTGGCAAGGGAACGAATCGCATACTATATGTGTGTGCGTATAATATATTATTAAATAGTGTTAAATTTAGTACAGTGGCACCCCGTTATAGCAAACCCGGTATATAACGAACTCACGGATATAGCGAACGAAAATTTTGGTCCCGCCGTTTTCTTTTTGTATTTAATGCAAATTTATCCTTTTATAGCAAACTTCCAAAACCTTTAGAATCGGCTATAATGAACCTTTTTTTCAGTTGGCTACTGAATTTTTTTTTATTTTTAAACTTTTTAAGAATGTCGAAGATGCAACGAATGTTGAAGATGCAAAGAATGTTGAAGAGGATGATGAAGATTTACCTATCGCGATGTGGATAGAAAAGTACAAAATTTCCTCATTCTCAGGTTGTGACATGCAATTGTTCGAAACGTGTGATGATGAAGTCATTACATGTGAAAATTCGACTGATGAAGATATTTTCGAAGAAATTAAGATGAATCATTCTGAAATCGAAGATTCTGCATCTGATGCTGATGAAGAGGAGCACATAAAATGACGAAATCCTCACCATCTCAGATGCAACAGCATCGATGCGTGTCATTAATAAGTTTTTGTCTACACAAACAGTGGAAGGAAGAGTGTTGGAGTCATTTGATGTATTGGACAAAGAAGTTCATAAAATGTTTTTGAAATAGGCATCACGTCAGCAGAAGATTACCGATTATTTCTGTGTCAAAACAGTGAGCAACAATTAAAGGTAACATGAATTTATTTCCAATTGTCTTCATTCCTAGTTAATTTAATTAGTATTGTGTCAGTTGAATGTTATCCATTTTAGTCATTATATTTCATTAATGATAATTTTTAATAGATTTTATAATTTTTTTAATACATCATTATTGAATACATATAGCAACTAATGAGTTATTCATTTTGTTATTCATTTTTAGTTATTCATTTTTCAGTTATTCATTTTTATTTTTATGATAATTATGTTTGGGAAATAAAAGACTAAACCTAATGAAAACTTTATTTCGAACTGTTTAATGAGCGATAATTTACAATTTAAAAAAATTTCTTTCCGCGCATGCTCAGTGACATTTTAAAATCTGGCTTTAGATACTCTCTATATAAGCACGAGGCCGCTTAAACACATTAATTTGTTTCTGCGTTTTATCATGATTTTCAACATTTGTCAATGATGTGTTGAGTATAATTTGTGTATTAGTACATTTATTTACTATATAACCGTCATGTTTTGACGGGTACCAACTAGTTAAATATTAAAACTGCAGGAAATTTTTAGTTCCCTGATTGCAGGAAATTGTTCGCCGTGACTGGGTATAGATTTCTCGCGACTCATTCCGAACCGTACTTTTTATGTTGCAGGACTTACTTCATCAGCGCTTCGAAGACAGTTCGCCCGGGCCAAGTGTACAGCGTGTACGTGACTGTGTTTAAATCCATGTCTCCCATCACGGTGAGGGCCGCCATCCAAAGAGACGGAGTCGAACTCACGTCAGCCACTCAGGAGTGTCGATCGAATGTACCTGAAACATTGCTTTTAAGGGTAAGCATTCCTTGCTAGACATCAAGTTTTATAATCTATCAGCTGAAAACCCGCACTTCGCTACGGAGTACATTCAACGTTTCTTCAGTCACGGGTCTTTCGGTCATAATGTTGCATATGCATATATATATATATATATATATACCCAACAAACACAGAAGCATCGGGCCGGGGTCGGAAGGTTCCGGCCAGCCGATTTCACCACTGCCGGGCCGGCGCATTAGGTCAGTATCGTTTCCGTCACGGCTGTGTCCTCTCGCCCGCGACTACCCCGTCGACTGCCGGTAGGATTCGAGCCATCGTTCATCCGACTACGAACCGTTAGGCAGCCGCGATTAAGCCATCGATGCGGACAGATAGCCGGAACGTAACCGGAGGTTGACGGGCCGGTTACGGGAGCAATAATTGGTGTCGACATACCGTCATCTACCCATCTCGTAAACAGCAATGTGCCGTAGGTCCGGGCATCATGCCAGCATTCTACCAGAATCGGACCGCCGGCATTTTTTCTAAGTTTTACGTAGGACCCTTTTGTTTATATGCTTTTTATTATTATTTATTTCATTGACGATTAACCTCTGATATCAACCCTTTCACTTTTATTTTTTTTGCCTTCATATTTCTAGCATTTTTTCCAGTTTTGCCTTATGTATTTTTAGGTATTACCAAATACTGATCTTTGTTATTACCTAAAAATTTGTATATGAATCACTAGTTTACTTGTTAGAACAAAACCTCATTTTGCATTAAGATACATTTACCCAAATTTGAAAGTTAAGATAACATTAATACCAACCATTAAAGCTAAATCATCTTTCCACTCGATCTAAGGTTACAGTTTGTTTTTTTTAAATTTAGAATGAGATTATAGTACGTAAAACAGTACTACTTTAATAATTAACCCAAAAATTTGTACTTCCCCAGTATAAAATTTATTAACATAATTTGATAAATTTATAAACATAAATTTGATACATTCTTCAAACCTGAGTAATGTGTAGTGTGTATGATGAAGCCCATCTTTGTGAGCTTGTGAAAACTTGCTCAGAATTTATTTAAATTATTTTTTGGTGTAGAGTTAATAAATGCTCTACAGATAAGAAAATTATTTTTTGCATAGTTTTGTGAATTAAAGAGTAATTCATTAAATTCTTATGTCATTTTAAAAAAATATTTTCTTTTCTATTATATTGGACTTAATATCCAACACTTGATAGTACTATTTTTGAGAAATAGTACTATGATAGTAATATCTTCTATTGTAATTTTGAGAAAAATTATACACACACATGTTTTTAAATACAGAAAAGAGCTGGTTTAAAGTAAAATAGTTTATTTAGAAAGTACATAGCACATTTACACAATTTTTTTCTATATTTTCTACAAAACAGGATCCTTTCGCTGTACCTC
The DNA here is from genome assembly GCA_907164885.2 of Dolomedes plantarius. Lineage (NCBI taxonomy): Eukaryota > Metazoa > Arthropoda > Arachnida > Araneae > Dolomedidae > Dolomedes > Dolomedes plantarius. The sequence goes on from OU015502.1 coordinate 142,417,413, forward strand.
TGGCTCCATCTTTACAGCATCTAGGGAAAAAAAAGAAAGAGAAAATCAGTTCATAAATTTATGTGAAAGGAAAATGACTCCCATCCCCAGATATAATTTATGAATCAAAAGAATTTATTTAAATTATTTTTCTATGTAGAGTTAGTAAATGCTCTGCAGATAAGAAAATTATTTTTTGCATAGTTTTGTACATTAAAGGGTAATTTATTGTTTTAAAATAGTTGATTGTTGAAAGTAGTTGAAAAATTCATTGTTGATAAAGTAGAATTAAATAAATCCAATTAGGAAATATAAATTCTGAGACAGGGGTTTAAAAAAACTTGATACAAAACAGCACCCAACACATGAGTGCAGTTTTAAATCTGTTGTCATTTTATTGATAACTACTTCCAAGAAGTAAATTCCTACCACATTTTTTTGTAAAACCAATTACATACTGTGAAAACTACATCATGTAAAAAATATTTACTTGATTAAATAAATATACTAATAGAAAATAGTTATAAAATATTTGTTAAAGAGTATTCCCCTTTTCACTAAATTTCTCTCTGTACAGTAGAAAATCCAACCATGTCGATTAATTTGTTATTATAGATATAAATAAAATAGGGTAGATTGCCTTGATAAGAGTACAATTAAGTTTTTAATGTTGAGCATAATTTCAGCTCAACGTTGAAAGCTGAATCAGAGACTTGTCTATAATGACACCAAAATTTCCTCTTCACTATTGACAATAATGCTGTTGAAAGTAGAGAAACACAAGAATAAAGATTGAATGCTAAGTAAAACATTAGCATACAAAATCTTAAATTTCTAAATTTGATTACAACATGCCATAGAGAGCATTAATACAGATGCTGGGTCAGATTTAGAAATTTAAGATTTTATATAGTATTCAATCTTCATTCTTGTGTTTCTTTACTTTCAACGTGAGAGTGATTCTCGATAGTGAAAAGAAAATTTTGTTGTCATCTCAAGTCTCTCAGTCAGCTTTCAATTATTGTACTCTATCAAGGCATTCTAATCTATTTTATTTATATCTGTAATAACTAATCATTTAATTGACAGGATTGAATGTCTTACTGTACTGAGAAATTTAGTGAAAGGGTGAATACTCTTTAACAACTAATCTATTACTATAATAATGAATAAAGTAAAACTTTATTATATGATGTAGCTTTCACAGTAATTGGTTTTACAAAAATTGTGGTAGAAAGTAATTTGGGATACTAACTTCTGCATAGTATTTTAATAGAGCATATCTTTTGTTACTTAATTGTCAAATTATGGTGGGGATCTGTGTATAAAATATTTTTTTATTTGTGAGCAGCTGTTATTAGGGATAACCACAGTAAAAAATTATTCAAAATATACTATTTAGATTCAATAATTATTAACAATTGTTATGATATATTGTTTGATTAGTCTAGGTTAATTTGAAAAATGAGGTGGGTAATATTGACTAGCTGTCAATGTTGAGTGAAATGGCATAGATTATATTATAAAGCGTGAAAAAACACTTAGACTTTTTGAACCAAGCTTCTAACCCAAATTTAAGTTTTTAAAAAAATATTTTGCTAATGAGAGTATTTTCACAGATCTTAACAATGGAATAGAAAACCCGTATAGTCAACAAATTCATGGATAAACGATTCAGTTCTAAAATCAAAAAGCCTGGTTTCTGTATACTGTTGTAACATGATTATTATAAAAGTATACAGAAACCAGGCCTTTTGCTTTTAGGGCTGCATCTTTTATCCATGACTTAGTTGACAATACAGGTGTTATGTTCCATTCCTTAGATCCATGAAAATATTTCCAATTTTAAAAGTTTCATTAAATTTTTTTAAAATTTTGGTTAGAAGTTCGGTTTGAAAAGTTAAAAGTATTTTATTGCACTTTGTAAAATAATCTATGCTACTGCACTCAACATTGACAGCCAGTCAATCTTTGTATGCTTGCATCATTTTTCAACTTAACTTAGATAAACCAAATAATACACCATAAAAAACCTACACACTTGCAAACATAACCTTATTATAGTCAACAATTATTTAATAATTAACTGAACCTAAATAATATATTTTGGAATATTTTTTTACTGCCCTTATCCTTACACTTTATAATAACAGCTGCTCACAAAAATATATTTTATGTGACAGATCTCCACCAAAATTTGACAATGAAATAATAAAATTAAATACTAGGCAGAAGTTAGTATTCCAAATGACATTCAACTACCTATTAGCTCATCAACGAATAATCTAATACATCTAAAAGCAATATTATTATTATTATTACTTCTGTAAGGAATTATGAATGAACCTCTAACTACTTCTCATGAAATTCTGATAATTAAATTAAAAAATTTTTAACATTAACTATCAAGAGTAAAATAACCCTTGGCATTTTATATCTTTATAATATAAAAATATAAAATTTTTTTTGGTAAGCAGTTATGATAAAAGACTTTCACAAGAGTCACGGTTAACTGAAGTCCCTGAACTGCACTTTCAGACATACCTAATACTTTAATAACATGCTTGCCAGTTAAAAATATAATGAATAAAGGAAATCAATATCAATCCACAAATTACTGCAACCAAAGTTTATGAAAATGTTCGGATTAGCGTATAAAATATACAAAGAGAAATTTGAAAATTTGAGTTGTTTATTAATTAAGAATTATGTAATAAAAATATTTTTTATGGTTTTTCATAGAAAAATTCAAATTTAAGTACAAAAAATAAATTTTAAAAAAATATATTATCAACTTTGTGATTTTGCCCACAAGTTCACTGCTGAAAAAAATAAAGGATATCTAGAGAATAAAAAAAAAAATGGGTTCAGTGAGGTTAAAATGAACTTACAGATTATGAATCGAGCACACTGCCAAGTGAGTTGTGGAATCTTTTCATGGAAATCACAATGTGAAGATGGATTCCAGTTTCAGAATTCTGTAAAGAAACCAATATTTTCTTACAATGCCATAATAAAAATTAGAGTGATTTGTGACACCAAGAAGCATTGAAAAGCAGAGTTCATTATTTATTTATTTATTTTACAAATGCCACACACTACCAAAAATAGCACCTATGCAATCAGTGCACGTGCTCTCCAATACTTCTCAACAAGATCAGTAAAACATTTTAGTGCAGAGCACTCGTCTATTTGCTTATCAGTGAAATAAAAAAGGTAGTATGACCCCCTTACATGTATACTTTGGACCATAGGCGTAGCGTGCTTCTAACATTTGGGACGGATACAAATTGAATTCAGCTAGGGCCCTTCTCAGCGCATTGACTACCGATCAATCCTTAAAATTTGAAATATGATTTTTTGAAATTGAGTAACAATAGAATTGATGTTTGAGTAGTATTCAAAAAGTTATACAATGAGAAAAATAAATGTAATATAAATAAAAGAAGAAAAAAAATGTAGCATGCTTCTAACATTTGGGACGGATACAAATTGAATTCAGCTAGGGCCCTTCTCAGCGCATTGACTACCGATCGATCCTTAAAATTTGAAATATGATTTTTTGAAATTGAGTAACAATAGAATTGGTTTGAGTAGTATTCAAAAAGTTATACAATGAGGAAAATAAATGTAATATAAATAAAAGAAGAAAAAAAAATGTAGCATCGAATTTTTGTTATGGATCATATCATTGTTAAAAACTATGTTAGGGCTAAAGACATAATCGGTATTTTCAGTGTCACAGTTTGAAAAAAATGGGAAAAAACCAACTTTTTAAAAAGTTTTCTACAATTTTCTGATTTAACTGAACCAAAAATTTCTCCTCACATGAATTTTCAAATCAGATTAAGTGAAAATTACACATAATGGAATATGCACTGAGCATATAATTTAATACCAAAAATTGCCTGGTGATTAAAAGTTGAGAAGTAATCAGACTTTCAATGTGCTGAATATGTTTAGCACAATATTTAAATAAGACTTTAATATACATGAACTAGATTACTACCTCGCAAAACTTCCAAGAAACAATTTCAACTAACTATTGTATAACTTTCCATATAATTTGGCTTTCCATAAAACTCCAACTGATGTTCAGAATCAGTTGAGTTATTTTTCAGGCACAACTTTATCAACATATTTAATTATGAAACTTTGAGAAAGTAAAGACAATTTACAATGCATTTCCCCCCATTTTTTAAACAGCTAAACAAGATGCTCAGTGGAATTTTAAAAAATTTAGTACAAATTTAGTACAGGATCAAAAATATAAAATAATGGTCTATTAGGATTTGAAGGATGATTATATACTTAAACAAGGGGGGTAGCAAAATAGGATATTGTTTAATAATAAAGTCAGTTGTTCAGTCAAGAAGTCAATTATTGTATTTTGATGATCAGAAATTTTATGTCTTAGAACATCAAGCAATTCAATTACCACATTTAATACATTTTCACCATCACTCATTACTGTTTTCATTTAATCCAAATTCTTTATATAAGTATTAAGACTTAAAATGGAATAAACATGTTTAACAGAGAGAAAAATTTATGGCATGCATAAAATTAAATTTTACCAAAATTTAAAATTACTTAGCCCATTAACTAATGATCTAATACATCCAAAAGCAATTTCCTTTTTACTACTTCTGTAATGAATTATCAACGAACCTCTAACAACTTATCAGGAAATTCTAAAAATATTTTTAAAATTTTAATGTTAACCATTAAGAATAAATAAAGCTTGGCACTTCACATTTTCATAATATAAATATCATTTTTCTGTTATTATAAAAGACTCTGTAAACCAGGCGTTTTGCTTTTTGGAACTGTATCTTGTATCCGTGAATTCATTGATTATACAGGAGTTCTATTCCATTATTAAGAAAGGGTTATTTCATTCACTTATCAAACACACATTTTGATATAATAAACCACAACTCACAATGGATGTCTTATCTACAATTTTATAAACAAACTTTGTCTATGAACACATTTTATATTTTCTAAATAAACCTTGGCATTTTATAATTTTATAATATAAATCTCTTTTTTTGGCAAGAGTTAAAGTCTTTCACAAGAGTCTGTGTTAACTGAAATCCCCGGACTGCACTTTCTCACTCACCTAAAACCTTAACAACAAGCTTCACAGTTAAAAAAGAATAAATAAAGAAAATCAATATTCTATCCACAAATTATTGAGACCAAAGTTTATGAGAAAGTTCAGATTAGCGTCTAAGTTAAAAAAACTAATTTGAAATTTTTAGTTGTTTAATAAATATTTTTAGTTTTTTTCATAGAAAAAATTTAATTAGTTAAAAATAAATCTAAAAAAATATTAAAAACAGTGATTTGGGCCACAAGTCCACTGCTGAAAATAAAAGTATATCTCGAGAATAAAAAAGGTAGGCTCAGTGGCGTTAAAAACTTACGCAGGTTATGAGATCCAAGTGGTATTTGTCTTCAAGCCTGAAGCTCTGAATAGATTTCAGTTTCAAAATTCTGTAAAAAAACCAATATTTTCTTATAATGCCATAATAAAAATTTAATGTTTTATCAAACCAAGAAGTATTGAAAAGTAGAGTTCTTTATAAACTTGCTTATCACTAATATAAAAAGGGGAAAAGAAACTAATTTTACCCTTTATATATATATATTAAGCCAATAAGTTCACATTTATTTTGCACAGCATGACAACAAAATAATTTCCAAAAGACCTTTAGAGATGAACAGCTTATAGATAGTTATTGAGAACATTCTCAGATTTATAAAAACTCTTATCGTACAATATCTATTACAATAAAGCAATTTTTTGTATGTACACATTCTGATAATCTACAAATCTATATACTTATAAATATATAATTTAAAAACATGGAATGCAAATTAATAAGTTAAGAAACAATTTATGTATCTAAATAGTCTATTTTGGAATAATTTTCACTGCCATCATCTCTAATAACACTGATAAAAGTGATTTCAAACACGATACAAATTAGAAAATTAAATGCACGTGGCATCTATATTGACACAAATTTAAAACTCTAAACTTCTCATTACTCCAGAGGTTCTTTGAATGAATTCAGGAATACAATGGAGTTCACATACATACAAAAATTAATAATTCTTGAAAATATATATACACTCAATTGCAAGAATATATACACTCAGTTGCAAAAAGTATGCACCATTATGTTATTCCTAAAGAGTGAAATTGTTTTATTTTATATCTTCAGAGAGAGTAGAAATATAATCTAAATATCAAAGCCAGTTCAAAATATTGATTAATAGCAATTGAAATTCAAAATGTTCCTTAAATAAGCTTTTTATTTAATGAGATATTCAAGATAAAAAATGCTCCAATATTTGCTATTGTTTCAATATTTACTTGACATGTGGATACTGATTAAACAATATTTTGATCTGGTTTTGAAATTTTGAATATATCTTTGCTCTCGATAGACATAAAGAAATTTCACCCAGTAGGAATAACATATACATATATAGCAATTGAGTGTACACATAGAACATTATAAATAGAATTTTAAAAAAATTATATTTTAAGGCTATTAAGATTATACATGAAAAATACCTATTAGTGTTTAGCATTTAAATTAAAATATATAATTATACTAAATACATTCTTTTAAATTATGAACACAAAAATTTTAAGAATATTTGTTCTTTATTTCTTTATAATGTATAAAATGCAGTGTATTTTATAAAGTTTACTCAAAACACAATTTGATAAGGAATTCAATAGATCCTTTTGTATGATTTACAAGTTCATTTTTAGAATCTTTATAATGTGGAACGTTTTTGAATCCATCTTTTAACATTTAGACATGGATAATTTGTTGCCTATTGATACCTGGCAATAAGAACATTGTAAAATATATTTAATAGGAAAATGGACAATTTTTCCACCATTGAATACTATGCATGAATTTACTATGGAGGAATCATGTGTAACTGATTTATCAATCCAGTAGTAAAAAATGTTTAATTTGGATTAACATATTAAAAAAATTTCATTATAATTTTCTTTCAAATTTCTTTAAAGAAATAAAATGGAAAATATTATACTGGAAATGAAAATACATTTTTATTTTTCAACTATGTAGATTTGGAATTGATATTTGTGTCATGTATTTTATACTTTCTAAAGGATATAAAAATCTAAATAGTGCGTACAAATTACAATTCTAAATATTAATTTAATTAGCAAATACTTAAGACTTTCACAAGAGTCCATTTACTTCCTTTGTCCATCTAAAATATTAACTGAAACACGAATCTTAAATTATTCCGAAACAAAATGTTTTTATTTATACATACGAAAGTGCTCGTAAGTGCCATAAGTATTGCTAATTCAATACACTCAGTTCAGTAGAGTTTGATCTGAAATATGGTCAATTCATATATAACTTGGATTAAAACACTATCTTATAACAGAAATAGAATAATGTTCACTATGTAAGGGTGTTAAATAAAATCTAAAGGCAATAATTTAAGACTAACGAATGAAACTTACTTGTGGATTAATTTCAACGAACTTGTAATCAATCTTTAATGGCGCCTTTTCAATCACGTGCAACTGAATGTCCAATCAGATGACACTAGTGCATTGTAGTATGACGAGGCGAAAAAAAAGATGGTTTGAAATTTCATTATGCTATAGCTTTCAAAAGCTGCCTTTTGGTATTGAATATAAAATTTTATTGCTCTACTGAAATATTTTTCAGGTGCTTCAAAATAGATATTTTTGTGAAAAGAGATAAAATTCTTTTTTTCTGTTTATTTTATGGTATATTAAATTAATAATATATATTTTTTGTAAATAAAATATTCAAAATATTTTTACAAGAAACTTAGGTATTTCTAAGTATTTCTAATTTTTAGATGTCATTACAGAACAACTGATTTTGTAGAATTTCGCAATTTTCATCATCTTAATTTTACAGTAGTATATTCTTATAATACACATTGGAATGAAAAAAACAATTTTTAATTAACGGACCTTAGTTAAAATAAACAAATCACATTTATTTAGAAAAATATTAATGTAATGTCTTTAAAGGCAAAGTGTTATTTTGAAATAAACATTCATATTTTTCAAAAGTCCATAGTAATCATACATGGTTTGCTTTACTTATTTCACTGACACATTGAATTGCTTTCTGTTTGTCATCAGAAATATGCCTCTTCATAGGAAGTCCTGTTACTTTAACATCATTCCATTCAATCATATCAATATAATCCTTGGCATCAAAGTTTATACGTTGAAATAAAAACTTTTTGATGCCACCTTCATTTTCAGCCCTTGCTTTTAGATTCCGGGGTAATCCAAGCTCTCTCTTACATGACTGCGATCATCTGATATCATACAAAGGACGAGATTTTCAGAAGCAGATTTCTGGCACTGGAAAATGTATATAAGATAGCATAATAGCATTTTTCAATGACAACAACCAGAATTTAAACATTACTGTAATTGGAATGGGTGGAACTGCCGTGAACACTGGATTGAATAATGATGTGGTTCGTTTATTTGAAAAGGAATTAAGAAGGCCACTGCAGTGGTTGATTTGTCTATTTCATGGAAATGAACTGCGCCTACGTCCTAATTTGGAGGAGAAATAGGTAAACAACTAGAAAACTGCTATGAACTTCCAGTAATTGAATTATCACCTATTGAAAATGGCATTCCATTACTAGAAATTAAGGATGATTTAAGTGTGGACCCAAAATATTTGTTAGAAATGTCTAATGCAATCTCTGTTGGAAGGTGCTCTTCTGATTTGTCTATGAGAAAACCAGGAAAACTTTGTTATTCATGATAGCTTACATTAGCAAACCGAATACTTCACTTGTATGTGGGAACAGAATGTACTGCAAAAAAAATCTCCGAATACTGACTGAGTACATTTTGTAAGTATATGCATCTGTTTCGTTTCACATAAAGCGGAAACTATCTTATATCCATGGATCGAAGCACTTGTGGAAACTTGTAAGCTATTCACGTTACCTCCATCAGACTCTTAAAAATGTAATTGACCCAGTCATTCAAAGAAATTCGTACTTTGCTGCTTCTGAAAATCTCCTCCTATGTATGATATCAGTTGATCGCAGCCACGTAAGACAGCTTGGATTACGCCGGATTCTAAAAGCAAGGACTGAAAAATGAAGGGGGCATTGGAAAGTTTTAAGTTCAACGTATAAACTTTGATGCCAAGGATTATATTGATATGATTGTACGTAAAGATGTTAAAGTAACAGAACGAGGCATATTTCTGATTATAAACTAGGAAGCAAAATAATCTGATCAGGAGAGTCAACGTACTGACTTCAGCAATTTTCCATGTCACACACAAGCAGTAGAAAGGATTGTTAAATTCGTTACCGAGTCACCCTTACCCGTCCGTGGCACTTCTGCAAGAGTTGCATTGATAAAAACGAAAATACATTCTCAAAAGATAATGCCAAAATTTAATAATAAAAAACAAAACAAAACACAATTCAATGTGTCAGTGAAATAAGTAATGGAAACCATGTGTGATTACTATGGACTTTTGAAAAACATGAATTTCTTTTTTTTCAAAATAACGTTTAACATCCCCAATCTCAAAGAACTTTTTAATCTTATGCACAGTAAGTGTGCGTTTAAATTTTCTTCTACACCCACTTTTGATTATATTCCTAAATCTGAAAAAGTTAAACCTCTGAATCAGGCTGATGAGCTTAAAGCAGGGTGTTTAACCTTTTGCAGCATCTGGGCCACATGGTAAATTTTTTCAAGGCAGGCGGGCCGCATAAAAAAGTCAACTACATTCAAAAGTTTAGTTTTATTATGAAAATGAAAAATACATTGTATATGTAATGTATAAAATATTATAATCTTGGTATGCAATGTGATGTGGTAATTTTGAACGAAATCGAACATAATGTGATTTTTTAAATTTGGGTTAGTCTAAAGCGAATTGCTCTCGACTCTAACTTAACTAGCATTAATGATCGAATCAATCTCTCTAACCAATTTTCTATCCTAGGAAACTGTCGTAATCCGGAGGAAAGAAATTCCCGCTGCTAATGATGAATTTCCTGTTAGGCGGGAAACCAAACCTGAGCCATGTTTTTTTTTTTAATGGCGGAAGGGTAAAAAGATACCCTCAAGAAAATGTACAACCTAGTCAAAATTCAATATCCCAAATCAATTTCATGAAACTTTCTCAAAATCTTATCTGAAAACATTACTGCAATTGGATTAATATCGGACCTTTCAAAATTACTTAATTTACTTACGCATTGAATTTTTTTGGAAAAAAAATCCCAAAACCGAACGACGACTTAAAAATTAAAAATTTATGTTCCGATCTTAATATTTCAAATCTTACCCAGTCCATTAATTGTTCACAGGTTAATTCTGATAGTGTTATTCTGATAGTGTGGTTTCTGATAGTGTTTAACATTTTTCCTTTATTTTTCTGTTCCATGCGAGGCAGTTTCCTCTTATTGAAGTTCCACACTTGATACCCTATCAGGGAATGCTGGTGTGGGGCGTTCGTTTTTGCTTCCCATGCTTCAGTCCTCGGTTCGATCCTGCAAAGTGCAGTTCTGTTATCTGTACTCACGGATGTTCAAACCTGCCAATTTAATTTATTAAATATAACTTACTTATTATTTTAAACTTAATTGCCTTATTTTTTATTTCTAACATTTATTTAAACTAATTTTTTTGCCTTTTTTTTTCTTATTGTAAATATTATTTCTCGTATCCTGATTCAATTACAAAAAAAAACAATGTAATATATATTCTTCAATGTACGTACTGAGGATAAAGGGTCTTATTTTTTGATATTTTTTGGTGTCTCATGACATCTACTGTCTATGTCTCTGACATTACATTACATTAATATTTTTCTAAATATGTGTGATTTGTTTATTTTAACTAAGGTCTGTAAATTTAAAATTCTTTTTCTTTCATTCAAATTTGTATTATAAGAATATGTTACTGTAAAATTAATACGATGAAATTCGAGAAAAAATTCTACAAAATCAGTTGTTTTATAATGGCATCTAACAATTAGAAATACTTAGAATATGTAAATTTCCTGAAAAATATATTTTGAATATTTTATCTACAAAAATATATATTATTATTTTAATATACTATAGAAGAAATTTAAAAAAATACAAATTTTATCACTATTTCCTCTCTTATAAATAAAGAGTGGTGAAACAAGGACCCATTTTTAAGTAGATATTTAATTTCTCCAGTAATATATAAAATTGAAACTAATTTTCATCTGTTTTTATAAGCTTCTAGGGAGTTAAAAACATACACACAGAATACAATCTTTACATACAAGGAAAATTATGTGAATTTTCACATAATACAATTATACAATTTCACATAATACTTTTCACATAATACAATCTTTACATACAAGGAAAATTATGGGAATTTTCCGCGTAAAAGAAGTTTCACAACAATGAAATAAATATTTTTGAAAAGTCTGTTAAATTTAATCTTCGCCTTCCCTTTCAAATCCATAATTCTGATGCAGATATCTGTTACTTGTGGTTACGAATCGGAGGTACAGTTCCGGGACGATGCAGGGTAAACGATTTCGGTGCGATTCATATCAACCCATAACAGGCCCTGAAACACGTAAACGGAAAGCGTTTCCCCTTCGGAGGTTCGTAAACAACCCGCCAGTGGCCCGACAAAATTCTCCCGTACTTGTCGTTCAACCGGTGCCTCCAGCACTGGCCCGATAAGCTGCCGTCAGTCCTGTGTTTGTTGGGTATATATATATATATATATATATATATATATACTAGCTGTACCCGTCCCGGCGTTGCTCGGGTAATGTAATTACCAATTTTTTAGTAGCCTTAACCCTTCGTCAATGGGCGTTGCTGTCATCCTTTTCCTCACCACGATACATTATTTTACCCTTATAAATTTAATCCTTTCTGGCACATTTTGGCAAAATTTTTGACATAGGATTACTTAAAACTTTCCACAACAGTCAGCGAGACGAAAAACGTATTAAGATGTTTATTGTGCTGAAATTCTTTGAAATCTTCATAGATTTTTTCCACAAACACACCACAAATTGTATGATATTAACTAAGTGTTGGCCAAAAAAATTACGGCATTACTAAATGCGATTTTTTAATCCATTTTCACTGCAACAGTAATCGATTTCCTTTAACCACCCAATCCCTCATAGAAAACAAACGCCCCAACACATCACGTGCTTGACGTCGAAAAAGACACGCCTATTTTCCCCCGCTTTACCTTCGACCGGAAATGAAGAACGAAATCTCCAAAATGAGATTTCTCGCAAGAGTTTCCGAATCATAAAATAAATTATTAAAAAATAACTACAATTTGTAAATTAATTTTGGTTTTGGCTTTCGAAACTGTGATGTCTAGGGTCTCTGAGATAAAAATTTCGTAAAAATGTAACAACATTTACGTATCGATTCGACAATTTGGAAAAAAGGGTCGCGGCCAAAATCGCGTTTTCTCCCGAAAAACGGGTGCGTACAGGCGATCGAAAAAAAAATCACAGTTAATCGATAAATTAAAACAGACAATTTTAATTGTGATTTCCGTATAGTGTCATCTTTCCCGTATAGGCTCGTCCGAAAAAAAAAATTCTTGGACGGATACGTTAGGATTTACGAAGCTTTTACTCGTCCGGGAGCTCCAAATCGCGACTAAATACTTAATTACGGAAAATCTAATTCAAAAATCGAAAAAAGGGCTTCGAGGTGCATAATGTGACCTCGGGGGGCATCTTCGTGTCGAATCTCAAGACTGTCCGACCTGCCGTCTTTGCACCGTGCCGCGAGCAGACAAAAACTCGGTCACACACACACAGACTTTGCCTTTTATATATAAATATATATATATATATATATATATATATATATAAATATATATATATATATATATATATATATATATTTATATATATATATATATATATATATATATATGTATATATATATATATATATGACATGTTTCGTATCCATTTCGTTATTAGTTAAAGACAATCGTGGACCGAATGATTAGATGAGATGACAGAGATCGCTTAAATTCGTTTATTTTCATTATAAAACTACCAGAGCTCCAACATAATTATGCAAACCACTCCATCCAGGTTCTCTCTCGAGGCATACGTCCTCACTCCATACGTCCTCTCTCCTCAGATCTCTGTGCCGACTGACTAGATTTTCTCTGCTAAACTCCCGCCCAATCTTTTTGCTGACTCAAAATCGTATGTTCTCGAAGCTTCCTCTTATGTAATGCTAACCCCTCATCCGAATAAATCCTTACGCAACTTGCTTCTCCTGAAAAATATCTCTCTTCTGAAAGGTACCCGTCCAGTGGCGACCCCTATTGATAGTTTTTGCTATTAACAACCCTTCTTCTTTTTGTGCCGAACTTTCGTGAGTTAATAATTTTTGATTGCTAATTCCCCTTTTTCTCAAACAACCCCCCCCCCCCCCTATATTTTAGTTTTACGTTTTTTCGTTACATATATATATAGATATAGATATAGATAGATAGATATAGATATATACATATAAGTGAGTATATATACTCGTATATATAAAATAATTCAATTTTCATTTTCATTAAGATGATTTTCAAAAACTCAATATATAATTTAATACCTGATTCCTAGTATTGGCCGCCCATTTCTTTCCAGATCCCTCCCACTAGTCTTTCCGGTTCGTACAAACTGAAAGTCGAAGGAGACGTGCACGGCGTGCTGGGCGGCACTGCCTTCTCCAACGAGACCGAGCTACAGTACTCGCAGCGGTCGATGACCATCTTCATACAGACTGACAAACCTATTTACAAGCAGGGAGAAACTGGTAAGGTTGCATTTTTCTGATTTTCGCATCTACAGTTGGGATATATATATATATATATATATATATATATATATATATATATATATATAACTATGAATATATATATATACATATATATATCTATAACAATGAATATATATATATATTGCTAATATACTATATATATATATATATATATATATATATATATATATATATATATATATTGCTATGAAAGAGACAAGTTAACTTTGATGCATCAGGAATTCCAGCTGACACCTAAAGAGAATTTGTAACATATAAACTTACTTTTTAGTTTTGCTTTCAGGACCATTACATTTATTTAAGTGTGGGTTCCTTATTTCAGTTTATTTTCGCGCCATACCCGTGACGACAGATCTGAAAGCCTTTGCCGATGCGGTCGACATTTTTATACTGAACCCCAGAAGAACTGTCATGCGTAGGTGGATGTCCAGACAAACTAATATGGGTAAGCATTATTTAATCTCAAATTTGATTTATCCTCCATATTTATATGTAATAAAGTGCCAGAATAACTGGGATAGACGATCCCATTCGAAATACGTAGCAACACACACTTTCTCGTCAGCGGTTTCCTCCGCAAGCAGTTTATACAAAGAGACTGGCATCTATGGTAGCCAAAATAGCTGATATCGTAGTGAACATGGCAGGTGATCATCCTTTATAAGCTGCTGCATCATCATTCGCTGATTTTTCGTCAAAATCAGAGAAGTACGGTACGATAGATGGTTTTCCTGAGGTGGGACATGGCATTTCGGAGATTCAGGCAAAGTTAAGATTTTTATGATCAACCATTTCAAGTGTGAGTTTGGAATAGAAGAATTCCGATAAAACATCGAACCTACTGCAAAAGTGTTGCCGTCAAAAAGACTCGTGACCATGTGTTGAGAATCCTTTCAAGAGAAAATTGCCGAAAATAACGTTGCAATTCAATCATCGAGGTTCTACTAACATCAGGGCTGAAACCGTGTGTCGACTGCCATGTTTTATTAGTTGATTTCACAAAGACGAATGGTAATAATTTTTTTTTCTAAACTCGCCTTTAGGGCACATTAGCGAGCTTGGAAAAACTGCCTTCTCCAGCAGCAAGGCGCTGACTCCATCAAGGGTGAATACTTCACTACACGACAAGGCTTTGGTAGCCGACGCCCAACCTGAGTGCCATTAATTTCTTGAAGCTCTGCTAAACATATTGGCCCAGAAACACTGCCACTGAGCACTGGAAGAATAGTAACGAGTAGCGTGGTCTGACGAGTCTACATTCCAAACGATTTAGGCAGATGGAAAGTTCCGCGTTGAAGAGCGTGAATGAATCCATCATATCAACAAGGGGCTGTCCCTTAATAATGGTGTGGAGTGAATTAAGCTGGCACGAATTAGGTTCCATCGTAAGTATACAACTTCAGCAGACGTGAACGTTCTATTACCATCCTTGCAGATGTGTTACAGCTATTTATGTTCTGCATTCGCACTGATGGGTTTAAGTGCCACAACACATATCCACAGACACCAATTTATGGTTTGAGGAACATTCATCAGAGTTTTGGAACATGAAATGTCTACTAGATTCCAATGTTATTGAACAGTTCTGGGATGCCATGTTCGTTTAAAGCATATATTTACCCTCTAGGAATATTATAAAAATGGGGACCGCTCTTTAGAAAGCAGAGTGTTCGTTGTTTACAGATTTCCTCAGAAAGCTCGTGCCCTGTCGCGTTTCTGCAGTCCTACCTTCTGAAAGTGGAACTATGAAGTATTAGACATGTATCCCAGTTTTTCTGGTATTTGAGTGTATATATATATATATACAGGGTGTCCATAATTAAAGTTCCACTTTCTTAAAGGCTGCAAAAAAAAGAACCACTGGTCAGAATGACTTCAAATTTGAACTGAATATACTGGAAGAAGGGGGAAACGATTTGGCATAATAAAAAAGCATATATATGACAGGCGTGAAGTTTACATGTTCTCAGATTAGTTTGAAGTCACCATGTTAATGCTGGTGGCGAGTGGTAAGTAGTCTAAATCCAATAGACAAACATAGTTCCAACTAAATCAAGCCAATTTATTTCACTTTCCAGCAACCACTGATCCAAGTAGCGCATATTTGAGCGCTCGCCATTTTCAAATTATGGACCCAGCTGACACGCGTCCACTAGCAATGAATTAAATCCCGCCGTCTGATGAAACGCTATTGTTTTTCTGCCATCCAACGCCACCGCGCATGCCCACATGATCTCTGTGACGCATACACCGGCGTTGAACCATAGGCGTGGCCACAGATGTCAATCAATCCAAAGGGAATTTCCCCGATTTCTCTCGATGTATTTCGAACCAAGATATGAGAATAGTGGCGAATTACGCCACGACAATAAATTAATTACTAAGCCCCCTTTAAATTTAGAATAATTATTTCGTTCCCGCTTAAGTCCGACATATATGTATATATATAGATATATATATATATAATTTATAACCATGTATTTTGAATGATTTCACTTGTAGGTGCTGTCAGTTTGCAGTACGAGTTATCTCTTCAACCTTTGTTTGGAAACTGGACCATCAAAGTCATAGCTCAGGTGAGTGCGGTCATTTCTGAGCAGTTTTTTTTATTCAGGAGATAAAAAAAACATAGCTAAAAGTTGAATTATTAATATTTATTCCCGAATACTATATCGGTACCTCGGAGGTAAGTTCTGAGGAAGTTCTATAGAACACTATGTCACAATGTTTGAATTTGACAGGGGAGCTTAAAGAAATCCTCTTACTACTTTTTAGCTCGACACAATGACAGGACATGATGCCATTTTCAATATGGCAAGGTCTCTTCTGTATAAACATTCGCGTAACAGCTTTTCTCTACTGAAAATAGTGCTAAAAATGAAGGAATAAAGTTAGTTTTAATAAGTGGACTTTTAAGAAAGATACTTTTAAGAAATAGACTTGGTGTCCCTAAGGTGTTCTCTAAAGGTAATAATCTCTTTATCGGTCATTTTCAATAAGCCCTTAATACTTTGGGCTTATTGCAATAATCCTGGATGAAACCAGGTTGTTTGAGCAATGATGATTTTTGTGGAATTTTTAAGTGATCTCTTTTTAACCTAAGTAAATATTAACTAATCCGCATGTTCACTAAAGGTAGTAACAATCTCTATCTGTCATTTTCAATAAGCCTTTACTAATTTGGGCTTATTGCAATAAGCCTGAATAAAACCAAGCTGTTTGAGCAAACTAGTGCGAATTTTCTCACTAGGCTGAAGGTGTATGGGCTCATTACATAAAACCTAAATAATATCAAGCCAATTACAAAGTTGTTGATAATTTTCCAAAGAAAATGGCGCATTGCAAAATAACGCTGCCCTTTGCAATAAGCCGGATTGGTAAAATCATCTACGTCATATATATATATATATATATATATAAGGTTTTTTATCCATTCTCATGGTAAAAAAGAAAAAAATTCCTTTACTTAATGATCGAAATGTGCCCATTTTTTGTCTTTTTCAGGGTCAAGTTGAAGAAAAAGTGTTCCATGTCGAGGAATATTGTAAGTTCATTTTTATTCAATTAAGAGTCATTTACCATTTTGAGGTTTTTGTATTTTGCCGATGCAGCATTCGCCATCAGCACTTTATGTATATATACTTACACACACACACACACACATACACATATGTTTGAGAGAGAGAGAGAAAGAGAGAGAAAGAGATACAGTGAATGTTCTCTTTGACGACCAACAGAAGAAAAGTGGCCGTTGTGAGGAATGGCTTCCATAACATTGGCTCTATGGAGCCTTCAATCGGTTCTGAACAAAATATGGACGTTTAGAGGGGTGGCCACCGAATAGGGCTGGCCAGCTAGAGAAGTTCCTCTGTATATATATATATATATATATATATATATATATATATATATATATATATATATATATATATATATATATATATATATATATATATATATATATATATATATAGAGAGAGAGAGAGAGAGAGAGAGAGAGGGGGGGAGCCGAGGTAGCTTTTTATTAGTGCGTTGAAGTTGGAAGTTGGCTGTTCGGTTCGCCACCATTCAATACCTTCGTGTCTTAGCTGGATATGAGCTCATTCAATCCTTAGGCCAAAAAGTCCTGCTATGATGTCAGAAAGGGTGGGAGAAGGTGCGATCTCCCTAGGATTGTTCGACCGAAATGAATGTGGCTCCAGGGGTTGGTGTTGGTTTGACGCTGTTGAAAGCAATCGACGATCCTCGTGAATTAATTGCGGTTGTCTTCATGCAAAGTGCCCCGCATTGGCAAACAAACAAACACACACACACACACACACATATATATATCTATACTAACATATAAAGAGAGAGGGCGGATTTTGTATGTGGAGGGTAATCTCCGGAACCACTGCACCTGTTTGAAAAATTCTTTCACTATTTGAAATGTACATTATTCCAGATGGACATAAGCTATATACTATGTATATCTGATCAGTAGAAAGAAAGTTAGGGGCCTAAATGTTGAGCTTATTATTCACCTTTAAATATTTTCCTTTTTCAACTATAGTCAAGTAACGATAGCAACATATCAAACGATATTTTCATTTATTATCAGTAAAATATTTAACATTTGAATTTTCTTCGTCAACTATAGTCAGGTAACCATAGCAACACAACAAACTACATTTTTATTTATTATCAGTAAAACATTTAATATTTTAAAGATTCAAGTGGAGGGAGTATTGATAAATACCAAAAAGGGTTTTTTGAAATTGGCAACGTTTAAGGGTTTATTGAAGAAAATTACATTTGGAACGACGCTTTTTATTGGACATTTAAGGTAAAAATGATTTACAATTTATTAGCTATCAACTGGAAATTTATTGGTATAATATTACAGAACTTTATTTAACTTATAAACTTTGTGTTTTTGAATTTATGTACAATTTTATGCACAATTTTCGTAAATCGAACTTGAAATATTGAACTTTATTCAAAAATCTGTGTGTTTCATTGAAACTGTGAAACTTATTGATTATTTCGAATAGGCCTATGTTTGTTCCTTTATAAGTGAAAAAGCATTTCTTCAATTGAGCTGAAATTTTGTATAGGTATAGTTGATAGTTCATATTAAAACATAGGCATTACTTTTGAATATCGGGCCCGGGAGTTTTTTTATTAAGGTTTTAATGATTTTTCCCCTAAAAGTTGCTTATTTCGACAGCTTCCGTGGCTGTCCTCGCTGACAACGAGACTATGGGACCGAATAGTACCAAAATCGGTACGCGGGTGGCCCCGGACACGATACATTGCCTGACGTAGCCGGATTTTTGTTTTAATTTTAAAAAAAAGTCATTAAATTTTTTGTGCCATTTTTGGTGTTTTTTTCGTGTGTGGACCCTGTAGCAAAATAGGCTATGGGGCCGAATGGTATCAAAATCGGCACAATTCAGTGCCTGGCGTTACAGCTTCCAGTAAAAATTTCTTTTGCCATCACCATTAATAAATCCCAAGATCAAATATACAAATATATTGGACTTGACTTGCGGGAAGATTGCTTTACTCATATACAATTATATGTTGGACTCTCAAGGTCAGGAAATGCGGAGAATCAATTTATTTTAAAACCTCAGAAAAACTAAACAAAAAATGTGGTATACCATGAAGTTTTAAAATAAATTATACATACCTAATATCTACCTAAGATAGATAATTGTTGAACCCAGACAAAGTCGGGACGGGCGGCTAGTATATATATATATATATATATATATATATATATATATATATATATATATATAGAGAGAGAGAGAGAGAGAGAGAGAGATATAGAAACTGAATACCTGTGATTCGCGACTGAATACGTTACTACTATCCATTAGATCATTTGGTTAATTTAAATTAACTTGAACTATAAAGTGTCATCATTCCTCAAAGGAGTTCACCCTATATTTGAACGACAGTGATCTGGCATTAAATATGGGTTTTATATTTATTTTATTTTTTATTTTTGGGGATTTAAGGTTGAGTTTAAAAAAAGAATCTTTTTTGGTGAGAACCTGGGTCATCAGAGGAACCACAAGGCAAAATTTCATCTTCTTACGCTTTTTAATTTCGGAGACACTGTCAACCAGTCAGCGAGGGGTATTTGAATTTTATATATAGAGATATACATATTTATCTATATATATAAAACAGTTCCGTAACTGACTCACTGATTGACTGACTCACTGACATACAACGCGCAGACCAAACCGCTGGACCTAAAGAGCTGAAATTTTGCATGGCGATTCCTCTTATAGTGTAGGGGTGCACTAAAAAAGATTTTTGAAAAATTCTTCTTAGATTTTTTTAAATCAAATTTTTAAACTGTTTTTTTTTTTTTTTTTAAGTTTGCATTTAAGATAATAGTTTGAGGGTTATAAAATTTATATCACAAGAAAGAGCCTAAAAATCCCTTTAAAATGAAATCTTTTTCGAATCTTTACCTCCATTTTCTGATTTTTGGTGAATTTTTAAAGATTCATTTTTAGAATTTAATTTATTATATTCTGATCACGTGAATTCTTTTTATGGTACTTTAAATAAATTTATCGTCACATGCATAACAACTGAATAGACAAAAAAATATTTTTTTTCTTGCTAATGTGGCAGACGATTGGACATTATTTTGTTTATAAAAATATCCCTTACGATTTTTTTATAAATACATCAATTGTATACATTGATCGTCGCATTTATTGTAAATATATATATATATTTTTTTTTTTGCATTAACTGCATACATTGTCCGTTGTATTTAATTTGAATGTACTCGGTAGCGAAGCTCGGATTTTCAGCTAGTATTTACATATATTTTGAAGTTGTCAGTGGTATTCAGGTCGTGACCGATCCAAGTTATCCAAA
>OU015502.1:142443207-142468207 GCA_907164885.2 Dolomedes plantarius
AACGTGTTATCCCTCTTTTTGTGATTTTTCCTTAGTTTTTGATAACTTGTGTGTGTATATATATATATATATATATATATATATATAGAGAGAGAGAGAGAGAGAGGGAGAGTGGGTGTCCCTAATATCGCCTACCAAAACTTTTAATGTTTACGAAACGGACATTACATCTGTCCAAAGTAAAAATGTACGGGTGATTTGCTGGAAAGGGAAATCAGATGTATACAAAATGTCATCGGCAGAGAGGGGGAAGCTGTGGTCAGGAGTGGCTCATGTGTACCTCCTGCTTTGAGTGGAACCCCAAATATTGTGATGCAGCCAATGGAGAGCGCAGGAAATATTTATGTCCCTTCTGTTTCAATGATTAAGTGGCCAAAATAGGTTTAAATTATCTATATTACTTCTGTTTAACTTTTTTCACAATAGATTTTCTTTTCTTTGTTCTGTTTTTTTATTTGTGTTTTTCTTCTCCTCTTTTTTCCTCCCCCCCCCCCCATCATGCAACTCCGGCATTCAGTCGTGCTGAGAAGGACTTTTGCTAGCAACGCCTTTTAACAGGTGCTCCTCATTTCTCCTGGTAGGCGGTAATAGGAACAGAGGTTGGCGATATTAGGAACCGCTCTGGGGCTCACTGGAAATTTCAATTTTTCCAATTTAACTACATAACTTAAAATGGCACTGGTTTTGGAGCTTGTTCATCTCAGAATACGAAAGAAAACAGTCCTTAGGGATGTTCTTTGAGTTTTCAGCCTAATCAGAAACTAAAAAGTAAACGAAATGTCGAAAAAAAGTTAGAGTAGGTGATATTTGGGACACCTACCTTATATATATATATATATATCATTAATTAAAAATTTCTTTCTATATGTATGGGTAATGACTTTGCATATCTCTTTTCAGCTATACTAGTGGAGCACCCGTGTATGGCAACATGACTGTGAAAGCCACGATCGAATCCCTGCAAACCCAGCCAAAGTACAAGCAGTTCGGCCAGCTGCCGGAGACCAAGCTCTTCGTTAATTATGTAATTGTGTAGTTTTATTTACGTTCCTACTCTTTTACTTCCGTGCCTAACATTAAAGAATTGAGAAAAAAAAAACATCTGTTTAAATTCTAACAAAACTATCTATCTATCTTTATATATATATATATATATATATATATATATATATATATATATATATATATATATATATATATATATATATATATATATATGATCAGAATATGACTTTAAAATAGTAAAATATCAAAGTTCTTTAACTTGCTTACATAAATCTGTATTTAATAATATTATTGTTAATCATCTAGTAAGAATAAATCGGCTATGTTCTAAGGACAATAGGCATAAGCATATAAAAGGTTTGTTAGTAGTTCTAAAACGTAATTATTACCCTGATAGTCTTTCCAAGCACATAATTGGTTGTTTTAGATTTAATGAATAGCATGTTCTGTTGCTAATAATTAGTAAAACAAAACTAAATGATTAAAGATAGTAAATAACTACAAAAAAGTAAATAAAAACTAGTGTAAATAAAATAATAAATAACTCTTAGTCATAATAAATGTCTAAGTTAAGTTAGGTTATTATGTCTTATAAAACAGTAACCTAAGTAATTCTTCTAAAGTAAATCCATTGGCTCTATGGTTGCAATATTTGTGACGTCAATCTACTTGCGGTCTCCTAAACTTAACTTTCACTTTGTCTGGCGCCGAGTTTGGTGATCTATGATAAAGCCACCGATTATTCCTTCTTCTGTTTCATATGGATTGTACGGTGTCTAAGCATGTTTATTGCTCAGATCATACTTATTAGAAACAATCCATTGGTTTTTAGACAGTATTGACACCGCTGATGACAAGATACTGTCTAAAAACCTATTATTCACTTTTCTATTCATATTTTTCACTTATCTTTTCATGTCTTTGGCTCCTGGCTGTAGTGGTTTATGGCTTATACTGGTTTTTCACTTACAACTTTGTCTTATATATACTATATATAACGTATAAAATCCAAAAACCTTTTTAAATTCCAAAATTCATTCAAAAATGCTTGGGCGTTTCGCGCTGAAAATCAATTGCGTTGTCAGTTTCGAGAACAAAGAAATCGAACTTAATTAGGCATTTTTTACACAATTCCTGTGTTGTTCCCCAATCTTTTGGCGCTTAGATGACACATCTTGTCGTGTGAGTCCGAGCCCAGATCCCTATCCAATAATTGCAGGAGATTTTGATCACGAGACAAGACTTCTATAAAGTTATAAATAGGCGTGAAGCCAAGTAGATGTGTGATTTTGTGGATTGACGCTGTCCAATTAACATGTAGTGTTGATGGACAGCGAAACATCGATGTTTTTAAACATCGATGTTTTAGAGCATCCATTTTTTAAAACTGGTTTAGTAATCTCTAACATTAATGTTACTTCGGTTAGTCGTGGAGGGGGAGGGGGTGATTTAATTTTACTCTCTGATTGGGCTGACACAAATGACAAAAACTTGGTTGCTTTTGCCTTGGGCTACATTGGTGACTCAAAATTCTTGTTGTCAATATCGCCATATTTTGCCTTCAAATGTCCAGATAAATTTGTGGTATTGCCAGAAGCTTTGAGGGACTTAAGGCATTTCGCCAATTTGTCAGAGGTTTTGCAAAAATATTTCCAAACAGTAATTTTGAGAGGCATCTTACTAATGATATTAACGCCAACTTATATAACACCAGAACAAAACAAAAACTTAAATGGCTGCTCTCGTATATATACTATTTGTAAAATAAAACCCCATGGCAGGTTCTGGAGTGTCGGGAACATTCCAAGCGCTCTGATCGGTTCATTGGTTGTGGATTGCCATTTGTCTGTTTGCTAAGGAATCGTTCCCCCTTTTGTATTCGTCCTTTTCAGATTTCAGACTTACATTTACTGAGTATGAAAATTATGGTACGTGGTAATTTTTTTTTTTATTATGGTACTCTTTCATTAAAAAAAATCGAGACAACGTAAAACATCGAGCACAAAACATCGATGTTAAATAAACATCAGCTTCAATAAATCGATGTTTAAAACATCGATTTTTTATCAAAACATCGATGTTTTGAAAACATTGACATCGATGTCGCATCCCTAGTTCGCAATCCAGAAACACCTGACAAGCGATGAATTTTTCATCGGCCAAAGATTCGAAAGCGCGGGAATCTGTGTCACAGAGTTGACCTTGCGATGCAGCGGCCTCTTCTCTCTTTCTGTGCCGGCGCGTTACATATACAGTGGACGCTCGTTAATTCGAACTCGAAGGTTCTCAGAAAAAAGTTCGAATTATCCGAAGTTCGAATTATCCGATGTTAAGAGAAAATATATAACTTTAAATGTGTATCACTGAAGAAGAAACTCTCCTAGTATGTATAACCCCAGAAAATATATTATACCATGTTATCTAAAGTTAAACATATTAAAAAGCAATAAAGACTTACATTAATCATAAAATGAAGCAGAAGATATGCAGTATAAAGTAAACTTTTATTAAAAATATGAATTACACTTTGAGGAAAAATTGTAAAATGGATGTTTGGGTTCTGTTTATGATGCCCACATTGTTCAGCCAGCTTCTCGATTTGAAGTAAACATTTCAATTCATTTTCAGAGGAAGGTTCCATCTAAATAAATGCTTTCAGAGATTTAATAGAGTCCATTATGGCTTTGACCATTATAGCCGCATTAGAAATATCTTTCGGCAGGTAAGTAGAGAAAAGCCCTGGCAGTTTCCTACCGAAATTAGTGCATACGTCTTCGATTACATCAGAGCTTTGGCCACATACAGTTTGATAAGAAATATTGTGCCTTGACTTAAATCGAGAAAGCCATCCATCACTGCATTTAAAATCTTTAATACCCATTCGAATTGCCTATTCATCAGCCTTCGTCAGCACTAGGGGTCCATTTATCGGAAAATTTCGAGATCTAACATCCTGGAACCATATCAGTAGAGCTTTTTCTAGAACTTCTTGGGACGCATTTCCCATGCGTTTCCTTCCTCTAGCAAATTTTGATTTTTCCCATGAATCTAAAATTGACTTCTTGTTTTTCAAATTAGTTGACAAGGCATTTTTTTTAATTCTATAGTCAGCTTCTAACTTTGTTTTACATTCGCCATTCTCTACTTTCTTTAAAATTTCTACCTTTGTCTTCAAAGTTAGGGTTTTGTACTTTCCACGTGTAGACATCCTGAATTTTTACACGTTCACACCACACAATGAGGAAGAAAAACTAAACCACATTAACTTGTCTGCACTGCAGTTATAACTGACGCAGCTCCCTAGAATCTGTAGTAAAGACTAGTTTTTCTGAAATTCTAAGAAAATCGATCCAAATAAAGGAAAATTGCTTTCTCCGTTTAGCACTAATAAGAAGACACTAGCTACTAACGTTTAGCGGACATGCAATAGTCTAGGAATGCAGGCATGGGCCTCTTTACACAGAAAAGAAATTTTGACACACAAAATAATAAATACAGTGTGTATTTTCTCTATTAAACGAGGAAAAAGATTTTTTTTTTTGTCAAATTTTTAGTTCGAATTAACCGAAGTGATAAAAATTTAGTTCGAATTAACGAGATATTTTTAACATTAACTCCAATACAAGTTTTTTGGGGCCTTTGGATTAGTTCGAATTAACCGAAAGTTCGAATTAACCGAGTTCGAATTAACGAGCGTCCACTGTATATACACAGAAGGAAAAAATACTGGTACAACTGTCTAATACCGTGTAGGGTCCCCACGAGCACGCAGAAGTGCCGAAACACGACGTGGCATAGACTCGACTGATGTCTGAAGGTATCCTGGAAGCAATTCACATCATGAATCCTGCAGGGTAGTCCAATTTGAGGAAGTGTTGCACGTCTATCTCGTTTAAGGATTTTCATCAGTAGTCGACGGTCCCGTTCATTCAAGGTCTTTATCCAGCCGTACCGGAGATTAGATGTCGTCTAATCCCGGTACGTTATTAATCTCCGACAGACGACCGTTATCCGGCCGTTTATCGGAGATTAGATGTTTTACCGGATACCTGATATTCACTGTGCACTCGTGAAATGGTCGTGCTTGAAAATCCAAATTGCATCGCTACCTCGGAGGTGTTCTGTCCCATCTAACATGCACAGACTATAACACCACGTTCAAAGTCGCATAAATCGTGATAGCCTGCCACTGTAGCAGCAGGAACCGATCGAACGGCTTCGACAGACACAAGTTGTCCCATATAAGAGCTGCCGACCGCATAGCGTTACGCTGATTGATTTCATATGTCCATTATTTGTATAGGCAGGCGTGTACCAGTTTTTTCTACTCTTCAGTGTATGTTGCGGCGATTGTCCGAATTCCAGGCAATCTACGAAATGGCTGGCCACGTCTAGCTTTGACCAAGTCATGTGCCCGAAGTAAATGAGAATTTGCGACTACTTCGGGCTTTGGCTGGACCATTCGGGATGTGCCCCACAATCCAAGATCAGTTCGCAAATTGTCCAAGAGAAAATGGCCAAATCTGGAAATTTTGCTATCTTACAGTGAAAATTATCTTCCACTTTTTAAAGATATTCTGGTCTTTTTAGAAACATTTTTAAGACGAATTGGAATTCTGTACATTTGCTTTTAAAACTTTCCTCATTGGATGTTTTGTTTTTTTTTCAGTTTGAAGGCCATGTCGATTTCAAATTGCCGATGAGTGATTTAAGGAAAATGGTCTCTCACCTCGACCAGACGAAGCTCACCGTGTATGCGGAGGTTGGCGAGCGATTTCTGAACCAAATCCAAGTCGGATATGCGAAGTCCATCATTTTCAAATCAGATTTGAGGCTCAACTTTCTAGGTTCGAACCCACAAGTTTTCAAGCCTGCGATGCCCTTTAGGTGTTACGTAAGCACTCTTTACTTTTTCTTAACTTAACTTAAGTTCTTATGTTCTAGTAATCAATAGCGTAGCCCATATATTGATGTTAATTTCATATTGTATGTAAATATATATATATATATATATATGTATGTATGTATGTATGTATGTATGTATGTATATATATATATATATATATATATATATATATGTATATATATATGTATGTATGTATGTATGTATGTATATATATATGTATGTGTATGTGTGTGTGTGTGTGTGTGTGTGTGTGTGTAAGTAAAACTATGTTACAGCCAAAATCCGAAGTCTGGCCAATTCAGGAAATAGCTGGTCACTTCCAGCACTGACTAAGTCGCTCGGCCAAAGCATTGAAATAATCGGAAATAATCGACTGCTTCGGGCATTGGCCCACCAATTCGCGATGCGCCCGACACTCAATGGTCCATTTGCGAATCGCTCAAGAAAAATTTTCCTTTTCTCTTTGATTTTGAAGTTATTTTTTTTACTTTGACTAAAGCGATATTCTCGCAGTGGTAATGATTAGTCAGAACCGGTATTATGAACTCCTTTTACTGCATTATCCAGCTCCCCAAAATTTCTACTTTAGCCATTTTTTCTTTGACAATTCGCCAACTGACCATTGATTGTTGAGCGCATCGTGAATGGGCCGGCCAAAGCCCGGCGGTGACATAAATTTTCGATTATTTCGTGCTTTGGCCAAGTCCCTTAGCCAATGGTAGAAGTGGCCAGCCATTTCGCGAATTGGCTAAACTTCGGACTTTGACCATAACACACGCCCCCCCCCCCACACACATATATATATATATATATGACAGAGTTGTGGTTTGCCTGCTCTCATATCTTAAAAGCAGTCATCATCTTTTAGCACTGGTGGCGAGTGGTAGAAATAGAATAACATCAGTCCATACTTTGAAATAATTCAGTTTATTCCTTTTCACGCTAACCAAAGCTCCAAAGCAGCGCGTTCAGCTTTCGCCATTTTGCACTTAGAGACGCGACGAATACACGTCCGTCAGCATTGGATTCTATCCCGCGCTCTGCCGATTTCGAGGTCAAAACCGCACGTCCACTCTCCCTGCACATGCGCAGAGCCCAATTTAGAATTTTCTCTAAGTTTCATTTTGCGCCCAATCCTGTACATGATCTAAAAATAAATTCTCTCTACGAGACTCCCTTCCACCGCGAATCGAAGGTCAATCTCAAAACGGGGAAAATAACCTACTTTTCTACCCGCACGTCTGGAAATGTGAATTCTAGTGGCTTTATCGCGCCACAAAAATGAATTAATCCCTAAGCCCCCTTTAAATTTAACTTAATTATTCCTTTCCCAATTTATTGACATATATATATATATAATATACGTATATATATATATATATAATATACATAATATATATATATATATATATATATATGCGTTTTACGTATATATATTTCTAGTTTAATGATTTATCGTAATTTTGGCAGGTAGCCATTTCTTTTTACGATGGATCCCCCCTGCCGTCCTGGAGATTAAATGACCAGAAACTGGAACTGACCACCCTCGTGAAACTGAAGAGCGGCGGACATGAAAGGCTGGAGACGCGTTACGAGCAGATGTCCCCCATACAGTTCGGAATATGGGATATCACCGTCGATCTCCTCCCCATCTTCGGCTCCATTTCTGCGCTCAACGATATCTATTCCATGGTTCTGGAGGTCCGTGTCTTATGTATATATAATTATTCTGTAGACCGATTTATTTGTTTTTCGTTTGAGTGTTGTGTTTGATTTCAGGCCAAGTATGCGGACGAGCTGGGGGAGCGGGCCAAGGCGAGCCTTCTCACTTACGCCTCCTACACTCCTTCCAACAGACACATCCAAGTCTCCACGAGCACAAGGCATCCCAGAGTAACTTTTTCCATCTCACATTTCTGAAAAATAAATACATCCCCCTCTCTCTGTCATGAATTGTTATTTTAAATTATTGCATTATTAGAATACCTTGTTTCGCATACAGGGATATATTTTTATCATACAAATGCATATATATATATATATATATATATATATATATATATATATATATATATATATATATATATATATATATATGTATATATATATATATATATGTATATATATGTATATATATATATATATATATATGTATATATGTATATATGTATATATATATATATATATATATATATATATATATATATATAATATATATGTATGTATATATATATATATATATGTATATATATGTATATATATATATATATATATATATATATATATATATATATATATATATATACATATATATACATATATATATATATATACATACATATATATATATATATATATATATATATATATAATATATATGTATGTATATATATATATATATGTATATATATGTATATATATATATATATATATATATATATATATATATATATATATATATATATATATATATATATATATGTATATATATATATATATATATATATATATATATATATATATATATATATATATGTATATATATGTATATATATATATATATGTATATATATGTATATATATATATATATATATGTATATATATATATATATATATATATATATATATATATATATATATATATATATATATATATATATATATATATGTATATGTATATATGTATATATATATATATGTATATATGTATATATTTATATATAATGTATATATAAATATATATATATATATATATATATATAAAGTGGAATCTCGACCTATCGTTTTCGAACGGACCGACTGAACTAAACGATGGATGCGGGAAAACGATAGATGCAGGTACAAACAAAAAAGTATTAATATGCCTTAAAGTTTGATATCCCTAAAATTTATTTACTCACATACAGAAATGCATGCGTACCTGTAGTGTAAAGGAAAATAAAATTACAAAGTTGTACTTAAATCCAAGATAATAATAATAAAAAAAATAAATACACGTAGATACACAGGAGTTTTGATTTAAATAAAAGTCTTTAATATTCGTTTGTTTTTTTGGCGGTTTTCTCTCCACAAGTAAACAATATTTTTTCTGTGTTGCAAATTCCATTCTTTTCAGTATCGGTAATTGTGTGAGGTATAAAGAAGCGGCAGCCGTGAATCGTTTGTAACTAGAACCATTCCATTGCACTGGATGGGGTCCGCAATAAGACCACCAGGAAGTTCTGCTTTTTTCCGGTGAAAAGTGGCCGTTGAATAGGGGTGGACTTCTGTATGGTGGCCAGTAATGGTTCCGGAAAAAGTGGCTATTTTGTGGTGTCGCCGGCATTTTAAAGAATGTCAATTGCTATTTACGCAAAGTAGGAAAAGAGTCATGAAAATGCTTTTATTAAAAATATGTATAAGAAAATTAAAGACTAATTAAAAAATTAAGTACAGGACTTTCTCACAGAAAAAGTAAGAGAAACAGACCAGTTCTGATATACTTTTTGCAACAAGAACGATTAGAATGGCATTTTGAACTGCCCCTATTTTCCTTTCTCACACAAGAGCGCTGCCTATTTTGGTACTTGGCCTTGCAAATACACCCCATGAATCTTTGGCCGATAGCAACTGTTCGAAGAGATATTACGTTGTTAGAAACGTCTTCAACTCTGAGTAAGTCCTTTGGGCATAAAGGAATTGTGACCAGGCATAGAGTTTGTTCAAAATTCTTTGAACAGCTGCAAGTTTGTCAAAACCGCCTTTGTCGCAATCGTGAGAGCTGCCAGCAGATTTATTGAATCACCATGTCCCTGCCGATGTTGGGAAATAAGAAGTCACGTAGTCTTATTAATGACACCGGAAGTCACATACGTCCCAAAGATGTAGTCTCGAATCACCATGTCCCTGCCAATGTTGGGAAATAAGAAGTCACGTAGTCTTATTAATGACACCGGAAGTCACATACGTCCCAAAGATGTAGTCTCGAATCACCATGTCCCTGCCAATGTTGGGAAATAAGAAGTCACGTAGTCTTATTAATGACACCGGAAGTCACATACGTCCCAAAGATGTAGTCTCGAATCACCATGTCCCTGCCAATGTTGGGAAATAAGAAGTCACGTAGTCTTATTAATGACACCGGAAGTCACATACCTCCCAAACATGTAGTCTCGAATCACCATGTCCCTGCCGATGTTGGGAAATAAGAAGTCACGTAGTCTTATTAATGACACCGGAAGTCACATACCTCCCAAAGATGTAGTCTCGAATCACCATGTCCCTGCCAATGTTGGGAAATAAGAAGTCACGTAGTCTTATTAATGACACCGGAAGTCACATACGTCCCAAAAATGTAGTCTCGAATCACCATGTCCCTGCCAATGTTGGGAAATAAGAAGTCACGTAGTCTTATTAATGACACCGGAAGTCACATACGTCCCAAAGATGTAGTCTCGAATCACCATGTCCCTGCCAATGTTGGGAAATAAGAAGTCACGTAGTCTTATTAATGACACCGGAAGTCACATACGTCCCAAAGATGTAGTCTCGAATCACCATGTCCCTGCCAATGTTGCGAAATAAGAAGTCACGTAGTCTTATTAATGACACCGGAAGTCACATACGTCCCAAAGATGTAGTCTCGAATCACCATGTCCCTGCCAATGTTGGGAAATAAGAAGTCACGTAGTCTTATTAATGACACCGGAAGTCACATACCTCCCAAACATGTAGTCTCGAATCACCATGTCCCTGCCGATGTTGGGAAATAAGAAGTCACGTAGTCTTATTAATGACACCGGAAGTCACATACGTCCCAAAGATGTAGTCTCGAATCACCATGTCCCTGCCAATGTTGGGAAATAAGAAGTCACGTAGTCTTATTAATGACACCGGAAGTCACATACCTCCCAAAGATGTAGTCTCGAATCACCATATCCCTGCCAATGTTGGGAAATAAGAAGTCACGTAGTCTTATTAATGACACCGGAAGTCACATACCTCCCAAACATGTAGTCTCGAATCACCATGTCCCTGCCGATGTTGGGAAATAAGAAGTCACGTAGTCTTATTAATGACACCGGAAGTCACATACCTCCCAAACATGTAGTTTCGAATCACCATGTCCCTGCCGATGTTGGGAAATAAGAAGTCACGTAGTCTTATTAATGACACCGGAAGTCACATACCTCCCAAACATGTAGTCTCGAATCACCATGTCCCTGCCGATGTTGGGAAATAAGAAGTCACGTAGTCTTATTAATGACACCGCAAGTCACATACCTCCCAAAGATGTAGTCTCGAATCACCATGTCCCTGCCAATGTTGGGAAATAAGAAGTCACGTAGTCTTATTAATGACACCGGAAGTCACATACCTCCCAAAGATGTAGTCTCGAATCACCATATCCCTGCCAATGTTGGGAAATAAGAAGTCACGTAGTCTTATTAATGACACCGGAAGTCACATACCTCCCAAACATGTAGTCTCGAATCACCATGTCCCTGCCGATGTTGGGAAATAAGAAGTCACGTAGTCTTATTAATGACACCGCAAGTCACATACCTCCCAAAGATGTAGTCTCGAATCACCATGTCCCTGCCAATGTTGGGAAATAAGAAGTCACGTAGTCTTATTAATGACACCGGAAGTCACATACCTCCCAAAGATGTAGTCTCGAATCACCATATCCCTGCCAATGTTGGGAAATAAGAAGTCACGTAGTCTTATTAATGACACCGGAAGTCACATACCTCCCAAACATGTAGTCTCGAATCACCATGTCCCTGCCGATGTTGGGAAATAAGAAGTCACGTAGTCTTATTAATGACACCGGAAGTCACATACCTCCCAAACATGTAGTCTCGAATCACCATGTCCCTGCCGATGTTGGGAAATAAGAAGTCACGTAGTCTTATTAATGACACCGCAAGTCACATACCTCCCAAAGATGTAGTCTCGAATCACCATGTCCCTGCCGATGTTGGGAAATAAGAAGTCACGTAGTCTTATTAATGACATCGGAAGTCACATACCTCCCAAAGATGTAGTCTCGAATCACCATGTCCCTGCCAATGTTGGGAAATAAGAAGTCACGTAGTCTTATTAATGACACCGGAAGTCACATACCTCCCAAAGATGTAGTCTCGAATCACCATATCCCTGCCAATGTTGGGAAATAAGAAGTCACGTAGTCTTATTAATGACACCGGAAGTCACATACCTCCCAAACATGTAGTCTCGAATCACCATGTCCCTGCCGATGTTGGGAAATAAGAAGTCACGTAGTCTTATTAATGACACCGGAAGTCACATACCTCCCAAAGATGTAGTCTCGAATCACCATATCCCTGCCAATGTTGGGAAATAAGAAGTCACGTAGTCTTATTAATGACACCGGAAGTCACATACCTCCCAAAGATGTAGTCTCGAATCACCATATCCCTGCCAATGTTGGGAAATAAGAAGTCACGTAGTCTTATTAATGACACCGGAAGTCACATACCTCCCAAACATGTAGTCTCGAATCACCATGTCCCTGCCGATGTTGGGAAATAAGAAGTCACGTAGTCTTATTAATGACACCGCAAGTCACATACCTCCCAAAGATGTAGTCTCGAATCACCATGTCCCTGCCGATGTTGGGAAATAAGAAGTCACGTAGTCTTATTAATGACACCGGAAGTCACATACCTCCCAAAGATGTAGTCTCGAATCACCATATCCCTGCCAATGTTGGGAAATACGAAGTCACGTAGTCTTATTAATGACACCGGAAGTCACATACCTCCCAAAGATGTAGTCTCGAATCACCATATCCCTGCCAATGTTGGGAAATAAGAAGTCACGTAGTCTTATTAATGACACCGGAAGTCACATACCTCCCAAACATGTAGTCTCGAATCACCATGTCCCTGCCGATGTTGGGAAATAAGAAGTCACGTAGTCTTATTAATGACACCGGAAGTCACATACCTCCCAAACATGTAGTCTCGAATCACCATGTCCCTGCCGATGTTGGGAAATAAGAAGTCACGTAGTCTTATTAATGACACCGCAAGTCACATACCTCCCAAAGATGTAGTCTCGAATCACCATGTCCCTGCCGATGTTGGGAAATAAGAAGTCACGTAGTCTTATTAATGACATCGGAAGTCACATACCTCCCAAAGATGTAGTATGAAAATATTCCTAAGCACTTATTTAAATTTTTTTACACGTAGTTCAAGATTCAATTTAGACCTAATTTTACCTTCCAGAGCATTATCAATATTGAAGCAAAAAGTACATAAAATATCAATCTTGATATTACCTTCCATTTTCTCATACCCAAAGTCTTTACATGCATGCCCGCAGCAGAGTTTTGCTATATATAATGATAATTGTTATCATTATGCACTACTTTAAACATTTCTCATGAAAATTTATAAAAATAATTGATTAGTAATTTTTCTTCTTTTTCTGTAGGTTGGGGAATATATAATTTTTCATGTCAGAGGTGACTATTTTGTTCAACAATTCTCATATTTAGTAAGTACCTTTAACATTGAACCAATTAACAATAGATTGTACTTTATTACTTGACATTCAATTTCAGTATTAAGAAATTATTTAATTATTATTTTAATTAATAAAAGTTAAACTATTTATATTGTGAGTGGAACTTTAAACTATAAGTATTTCTAATTCAGTCATTGATCTAAATTTAAAGTTTTTCTACCCTTATATAAAAAATATGTTTTGTATTGTATTATATATATATATATATATATATATATATATATATAAACTCTTAGACAAAAAAATCGACGCACCAAGAAAGAGTTATCCGAAAGGGAAGAATATCGGTAGATGTGATGTAAATGTACAGAAAAACAAATGATTACAATTTGAGAAAAAAGGCATGATTTACTCAAGAGAAAGAGCTTCACAAAGTGGAAAAGTCAACATCGCGTTGGTCCACCTCTGGCTCTTATGCAAGAAGTTATTCGGCTTGGTACTGATTGATAGAGGTGGCGGATGTCCTCCTGCGGGATATCGTACCAAATTCTGTCCAACTGGCGCTTTAGATCGTCGAAATCCCGAGCTGGTTGGAGGGCCCCGCTCATAATGCTCCAAACGTGCTCAATGGAGGAGAGGTCTGGCGACCTTGCTGGCCTAGGTAGCGTTGGGCAAGCACGAAGACAAGCAGTAGAATCTCCCGCCGTATGCGGGCGGGCATTATCTTGCTAAAATGTAAGCCCAGGTTGGCGTGATAGGAAGTGAAACACAACGGGGTGTAGAATATCGTCGACGTACCGCTGTGCTGTAAGGGTGCCACGGATGACAACCAAAGGGGTCTTGCTGTGAAACTAAATGGCACTCCAGAACATCATTCCTGGTTGTCAGCCCGTATGGTGGAAGACAGACAGATTGGTATCCCACCGCTGTCCGGGGAGTGTCCAGACACGTATTCGCTGGTCATCGGGGCTCATATCGAAGCGGGACTCCTCATTGAAGACAATTCTACTCCAGTCAGTGACATTTCAGGTTGATTGTGCCCGGCACGAATGCTAACGGGCTTGTCGGTGTACAGAGATCAATGGTGGTCAGCGCAAGGGACGCCGTGAGCTCAGCCCCCTTTCTCTGAGCCGCCTATGAATGGTCCTTGCGGTCACTGAAGGACCAGTTTCACGCACGATCGATGATAATGATCAATCTGGGGCTGTGAGTGCCGCTCTGGCCGGTCTCATGCCGGTCTCTCTGCCGGTCCTCACGTTCTTTCGTTTCTCTAGGCCGATCGCTTCCTTCTTGACGCTGTGTTAGGCCATGGTTCACCAATTCCTGCCAACATCGTCTAATAGTGGCAACACTCCTATCCAAATGTCGAGTGATTCGCCGATTGGACCAACCGGCTTCTTTGATCCCAACCACACGGCCTCTCTCAAATTCAGACATCTGCGCATGTTGTTCGCGCACCTGTATGCGAGACATAGTTACTGTCTACGTGAGTACACGGAATGAAATTCGCAAAGAATTTATGACCTGAAATCGAAATTTCCCCTCTTTAATATCCTGCCAGTTGCGCAATTAAGATACGCTGCAGCGTCACATGATCATTCATTGGCCGTCTAACTTTAAAATTTTGCATTTTCCTTCGAAACTTCTCTGCATATCAGTTTGTGTCCAATTTGTATTACCCCCTTCTTGGTGCGTCATTTTTTTTTTTTTTTTTTTTTTTTTGGGGGGGGGGCGGGTCTAAGTGTGTGTGTGTATATATATATATATATATATATATATATATATATATATATATATATGACAGGCGTTGGCTTTTGCCTGCTAATGTGTCGTTTGCAGTCTTCTTGTTTTATAGTCCATGGCATCGAGGGAAGGCATACACTCAAAAAGTACTCAGCATCGTCTAAATTAAGTAGAGTTTATTCAGTTCAATGTCATAATACCACCTCTCCAGATCTACGCATTTCATTATTCGCCATTTCTTTTTTAGAGCCGTGGCGAAACACATCTGATAGCATCGACTTCTATTCCCGCTCTCCCCAAATTCGCGGGAATCTCAGCGCGCCAACTCTCCTTGGACATGCGCAGAGCCCTAAACAGACATCTTTCAAGGCTAAATAAAATGTAAACGTTTCTCCTCGACCGCAGAACTCAGAGGCGCACGAAGATTATATAATAAAAGGGAAATTCCCTTTCCCAATTCGCGTCTTTGAATACGAACAATTAGAGGCGAATTACGCCACGAATATAATTTAATTCCCAAGCCCCCTTTAAATTTAGAATAATCATTCTTTTCCCACTAAATCCTTTACATATATATATATATATATATATATGTATATATATATGTATGTATATATATATATATGTATATATATATATATATATATATATGTATGTATGTATATATATATATATATATATATATATATATATATATATATATATATATATATATATATATATATATATGTATATATATATATATGTATATATATATATATGTATATATATATATATGTATATATATATATATATATATGTATATATATATATATATGTATATATATATATATATATATATATATATATATATATATATATATATATATATATATATATATATATATGTATGTGTGTGTGTGTGTATATATATAATGAAACTTCTCTAAGGTGGCCAGTCGAGGTTCCGAAACAAAAGTAGCCGTTTTAAGAGGTAGGCGGCCTGAGAAGTTTCCTTGCATTTATATATTTTGTTTATTATATTGTACACTTATATATGTTTTTTATATATAGTGTTGTATTTATATACATTGTTCATTTTGTATATGTTACGGTATATCTAAACTCCAAGGTCTGCCCAATGCGCGAAATGGCAGGCCAATTCACTTGGCCAAAGCCTGAAATAATCGAGAATTTACGACTACTTCGGGGTTTGGTTAGCCAATTCATGATGCGACTGGCAATCCGTGGTGAGTTCGTGATCAATAACTTACACAGTTTCGTATGTAAGAACACATTTATTAAGAGAGAGGTGAGATCCACCCTAACATGATCATCGAGTCTGTCTGAGGAGTGTAAATGTAAAAATGCAATTATACGTCTCTTGGTACCCCGAAATTCTCAAAAGTGTAACTTTCCTTGTGGTCAGGATTGTCATGGTAAGCAAATTTCGTACTTACTTCTATGGCCTTATACGGGTATTGCTCTGTAGTCTAAAACTGCAAGCTGGCTATTCTCTCACGGGTCATTTTTATCTGGGAGTACGCGGAGGTTAAATATAAAAATAATTACAAGATAAAAAGAACTGTTTATATACCATGTTTATAAATTTTCTGTTGAATCATATAAACTTGACAATTCTATGGATTAATAAATACTTTTTAAAAAATTTTCATGAATTATCCCATCAACTTGAAAGAAAATGAAGTCAATTGGCAGTGAATTTCACTTTTCGTTCCCGTGACGGCCAATAGATGGCTGCACCAGTCTACAAAATAAAATTAACTGAAAATTAATTTAATTCTGCTTAAAGATGGATAAAAGTATTTACAAAATGCATTGTCATCGTGTTCCGAGCTATTCTAAAAGTTTCAAATGCCTAGCTAGTCGAGAAGTTAGTTAAAAATCGATTGCAAGATTTGTACTAGACAAACACACCAGAAAGCAAGTTAATAAAAACATAGTAATAATGGAAAGTCAAAAAGGGGCTAGTAAGAATAAGGCGAAAAGTCGCAACGTTACTGGCTACGTCAGTTTTCGTCTGCTATAGATGACGTCATTATCGGGTGGCGGAAAACAGAAGCCGTTCCTATGCGTTTACATGTTTAATGGACGATACCTTCATTTTGAGTTAAATAATTTAAGTTTATTTACAAAAATTCCTCATATTAGTTGTATGTAACAGGTATTTTAACACTTTTTTTTAATATTTCGCAAGGTTTAAGAGAATATAATAATTTTTTCGTTGAGCAGGATTATTATTATGTTGAGATATGTATAGATATCAGGATAAGTTACTTCGGGCCAGCGTCTTGTATCGTAACTCCAGTCTTCCTCTGTCAATAAATACGGGTCACATACCGAATAAACCTTTCCGGGCTATACCTGAATGTTTAATTTAGTGATATACCTCTGTTTAGATACCGTATCTAAAGACTTTGCGTAATCTGAGAGCATTTTATTCAACAAGCTGTAAGAATGCTCGTTGAACGCCATGTCAAATTATGCAATGTTTTGCCACTCCTCGCCAAACAAGAAGTAAAATCTGCAAGAGTTGAGATGTGACAGGCTGCGAGACAATGCCCTATTAGAAAATATCGGACAAATTATGTTTGGGGATGAGTTTAATTAAGTTAGGGAATGAGGAATATTTTTTTGGCATAACATATATATATGAGGCAAAGTGGTGTAAGTCAGTAAGTCAAGTGGTGTAAGTCAAAAGAGTTTTACTGCAAAAACTACAAAAAATTCCACCATAAATTGAACAAATTATAGTTCATAACAATTATTACAATATTGCAAATAATAACTATTTACAATCTATACTTATACATAAAGAGAGAGCGGATTTTGTATGTGGAGGCTAATCTCCAGAATCACTGCACCTATTTGAAAAATTCTTTCACCGTTTGAAAGGTACATTATTGCAGATGGACATAGGCTATATATTATGTATATCTGATCAGTAGAAAGAAAGTTAGGGGCTTAATCCTAACAATCTCCATTGTTACCGCTACTGTCCTCTACCGCTTTTTGTGCCGACGTCTTCAACGATCCTTAGCGTGGTGCTATCGCGGTGGGCTTCTGTTCTGACGTTAGCGGTATCTAGCCGTTCTCCGGCACGCCTTTTTCTTTTAAAAAATTTATTTTTAATTATTAACTAACATAAAATTAATTTAAGGTATTATTTAGGTGATTATTAAGGTAAAAATATATTTACAATTTATTGGCTATCAACTGGAAATTTATTGGTATAATATTTTGTTCAACCCGGACAAAGTCGGGACGGGCCGCCAGTATATATATAAATTGAACATGGAGATCACATATTTGCTCCCAAATGAAAAGAGTTGAAAATGTGACTTACACCACTTTGCCTTTCAACACCTCATACGTGTGTGTGAGAGAAATGAGTATGTGATTTTTGTTTCAGGTTTTATCGAAAGGCATGGTGTACTCGTCGGGCACGGAAGAGATGCCGGCCAGCATCAAGACGTTCGCGGTGTCCCTGTCTGCGGAGATGGCCCCTACCGCCACCATCGTCGTCTACGACATCGCCAGGGAGGGAGAGGTGGTGGCGGACAGCCTCACCTTCCCCGTAGACGGCATCTCCAGGAACAATGTAGGAAAAATCACTCATTCTATATAAGGCACAATTTCACACATTCGCGGTAACACACAAGATGGACATCATATGGATATATATATATATATATATATATATATATATATATATATATATATATATATATATATATATATATACATATATATATATATATATATATATACATATATATACATATATATATATATATATATATATATACATATATATACATATATATATATATATATATATATATATATATATACATATATATACATATATATATATATATATATATATATATATATATATATATATATATATATATATACATATATATATATATATATACATATATATATATACATACATATATATATATATATATATATATATATATACATATATATATATATATATACATATATATATATATATATACATACATACATACATATATATATATATATATATATATATATATATATATATACATATATATATATATATATACATATATATATATATATATATACATACATACATACATATATATATATATATATATATATATATATACATACATACATACATATATATATATATATATATATATATATATATATATATATATATATATATATATATATATATATACAAACTGAAGTGCCAGAAGAACTTGGTAACATGTCTAATACCTGTTACACGCACACACACACATATATATATGTGTGTGTGTGCGTGTATATACACATATATATATATAATGTCCGGAACGGACATCTCATGAAATAGTAGCTTACATCGTGGCCGGAAATAAGAAAATCAACTTCAGGAACAAAGACATTTATTAAAGAATAAAATAACACATATTACTCAGTTCGAATCAGTGCAGCGTGTTTCGTAAGAGCGCTAAAATACAATTAGCTCAGAGAAGTTGCCCGGATTGGCGGAGGAAGTTAGTGTGTGGAAAGGCGAGGCGTTTCGCCAAAGAATAGAAAGAGGGGTTACCAGAACAGAGATAAAGTTCGGAATGGGCGATTATAGGTAGTTAGTAATATTATCACACACACACACACACATACATATATATATATATATATATTTATATATACACACAAACTGAAGTGCCAGAAGAACTTGGTAACATGTCTAATACCTGTTAATTCCACTTCTGTATCATAGAATACAGATACGCGACGGGACAGTCTCCATCAGCTTTCTGAGGAAGTCTGTAGACAATGAACGCCGTGTCTCCAATTATATAATATTCCTAGATGGTGGATAAACGGAATATTGCATGGTCTCCTAGATAGGTTTAATAATGTTGAGATCTGGTGCCCAATGGGGCTATTACATGTCCCAAAACTTGGATGCGTACTCATCTAACCAAACTTGGTGGCTGTGGATGTGCGTAGTGGCGCATTGTCATGTCATCAAACCTCAGATCCATCACAGTGAACGCTTGACATGAATGGATCTACCACATCTTAAATGATTTTAAGGTAGTGTGTTCACCGGTTAGGAAGACTGTCGATGGGTTCTAATTCCAGACCAACACACCCCATTCCATTACCGAGGGACCACCAACCTGTACAGTCCCTTGTTGGCACGGTAGATTCATTGATTTATGGCGTGTTCTTCACACGCGGACCCTTCCATCTGCCCAAATCAGCTGGAAACCAGGCTCCTTAGACCAGGCTATTGGTTTCCAGTCTGTGGGAGTTAAATAACTTCCCAATGACTCCGAATCAATGAAGCAAATCAATTCGTTTTATTTGTTACATAACCTTAGTAAACAAAATTAATACAGCATAATACAAAAGTTTAAACAGGCCGTAAGTAGCTACGGTTTCACGCTCCGAACATTCTTCACAGAACGCACAGAATAAAGTGCTGCTAGTATTCGCCGCGAAGCAGTTTCTTAAAGTCTTCCCAAGCTGACGTCAGTCGGTTGCAGTTGAAGTAAATATGCGACCGCTACAAGTCATCCGGCGTCCCAAATGGGGCTGTGTCACGAGAAAAGCAACGGCAACCCAATTTGGACATTGGCTATTAAAGACCATACCATGCGCTAAACACTGTACTCGTCTGATGCTGACGTTAGTAGAGACCCTTATCATTGACTTACTGTGTTATTTGCGGCAACGATGTAATCCTTTCGATTAGAACACAGATACACCGGTCATAATCATCCATGGCCTTTCGACGTCTGCTCTGTTGCCGTAGGTAATCAGTTTTGCGGGAATTCTAGTATTCGAGATTCACCCTTGAAATGGTGAAACTTAAAATCTGAACTTTGCCATTATCTCCGCAATGCTATGAGCCATCTCAGGAGCACTGACTTAGGTACCTCGTTGAAATTCGCTTAAGTCGTGATAATCTCCCGTGGCCACTGTGCAGACAGCTCTTTAAGCACCCACAGATGTCTGTCGTTATGTATACGCTGATATCGGACGAAATCATATATGAAAATTGTGTCCTCCTACGTATATCCTACTATATATATACTAGAAGGTAACCCGTCATTTTGACGTCATAATACTAATAATGACGTCATAATGGAAAAAGTATATGAAAGTTAAAAAATAATCCCGAATTATCTAGCAATATTGCATTTAATCCACACCTTGTAAAAGCAAACCCTTTCATTATTTTTTATTTATTTAGTTTTTCATGCGATTGGAGTAGTAGACTGCCATCCAACCCGTCATTTTGACGTCATAATACTAATAATGACGTCATAATGGAAAAAGTATATGAAAGTTAAAAAATAATCCCGAATTAACTTTCAATATTGCATTTAATCCACACCTTGTAAAAGCAAACCCTTTCATTATTTTTTATTCATTTAATTTTTCATGCGATTGGAGTAGTAGACTGCCATCCAGTTTTTTACAGCTCACTACGCGATATGAATACTTGAGCTACTTGATTCATTCACATCCAAGTTTGTTTACTTTCAGAATTCATCGCAAAAGTAAACAAATTTTTAAAAACTGTTAAATATTCAGCTAAAAGCACCCAATTTTTTTTTAGTTCTGAATGTTTTATAGAAAAATAGGCTGAACAAACGTGATTTGATGCAGAAGATATTAGTTTTTAGATAAGAAAAATTCTGATCCACATCTGCAATTGAAATTAAGCCTAACCGGCCGTTTGTTTACCGAGGGCTTCAATTGAAAGATGAGTACAGCCCGGAAGTGTTATACAGAGACAACGGCTATTATATATATAATATTTGTTGTTGTTTCTGATGCACCTTGACCGACAGTATCTATCACTTCAAGTCTAATTAAGGTTACTAGCCGCTGCGCGACCAACATGGTCGCTTTTAGTTATATATTTTCTTTTGCAAAACGATTCAACTGAAAGTAACATATTTAAGGAATGTTACCATTACCTGTCAGCATAAATTTGCGTCGTTAAGGGTTAGTGGGAGTTTAGCCAAAAAATTTGTAATCATTGCTAAATTCACTATAAGGCTAATTCTAAAACATCGTGATTAAAAAATGTGAATTTCCATTATTTCAGAACAGAGTTAAAGATAAGACTGATAAACACAACACTAATAATTTTAAAAATTACATCCCTCTCTGTATGTACTATTTTTTAAAATGAAGATATCTACACTTTATCATTACATCAAATAAGAAATTGTTGGGAAAATGTCTTCACTTATAAAAAGGAGTAAAATTTCAGCAAGTACTAAAATATAGTGTAGATTACATCGCTCTCTGTATGTACTATTGTATGTACTATTGTTCGCAATAAGGCGAAACGTCGCAACGTCACTGGTTGCGTCAGTTTTCTTCTGTTATAGATCACGTGATTATCGGGTGGCAGAAAACAGAAGCAGTTCCTATGTGTTTGCATGTGTTTTTGGACGATACCTTCATTTTGAGTTAAATAATTTATTTATAAAATTTCTCATATTAGTTGTATGTAACAGGTATTTTAACACTTTTTTTTAATATTTCGCAAAGTTTAAGAGAATATAATCATTATTTCGTTGAGAATGATTATTATTATGTTCAGATATGTATAGATATCAGGATAAGTTACTTCAGGCCAGCGTCTCGTATCGTACCTCCAGTCTTCCTCTGTCAATAAATACGGGTCACATACTGAATAAACCTTTCCGGGCTGTACCTCAATGTTTAATTTAGCGATATACCTTTGTTTAGATACCGTATCTAAAGACTTTGCGTAATATGAGAGCATTTTATTCAACAAGCTGTAAGAATGCTCATTGAA
This sequence comes from Dolomedes plantarius, assembly GCA_907164885.2. NCBI lineage: Eukaryota > Metazoa > Arthropoda > Arachnida > Araneae > Dolomedidae > Dolomedes > Dolomedes plantarius. The sequence continues at coordinate 142,466,188 of OU015502.1, forward strand.
CGCCATGTTAAATTGTGCAATTTTTTGCCACTCCTCGCCAAACAAGAAGTAAAATCTGCAAGAGTTGAGATGTGACATGCTGCGAGACATTGCCCTATTAAGATATCTCCACTTAATCATATCAAATGAATAAATTAAAATTATTCACGAGTAAAATACAGCAATTAAATTGTACCAAATTACGTGCTATCGTCGAGCCACTACACACGCGCGCGGCTAATGTTTACATCCGGTAGTTGTAGCTGTTGCCATTCGGAGTGTAGAAATATCGTCGATTTTTGTGCCGCATACCTACGCGTTTTATATATATAGATTGTGCAGAGTGGTAATGCTCCGGTTTTTAATAGCACCACGAGGGTCGTAGTCCAACTTGGCTAAAGGGCCGGTTCCCGTAATTTAGAACCGAGGCAAGTGACGAGACCGTTTCACTTAACCCAACACCTCCAGAGGTAATTTGAGAACTTAGAGGACATTGCAGCCACGACAGATTTTTGTTTCCTAACATTTCTGATCCGAATGTATAGAGTGACTCCTTAGAGCCAATGTTATGAAAGATACGTCTTTCGATGGCCACCCTTCAAACCGGTCACATTTTTTTCAGAAACATGACTGGCCGCCAAAGAGAAGTTTCACTGTGTGTATATATATGCAGAATATATATATATATATATATATATAATATATATATATATATATATATATATATATATATATATATATAAAACAGTTCCTAACTGACTCATTCATTCACTGACTGACTGACTGACTGACATACAACGCACAGACCAAACCGCTGGACCTAAAGGGCTGAAATTTTGCATGGCGATTCTTCTTATGGTGTAGGGGTGCACTAAGAAAGATTTTTCAAAAATTCTTCTTAGATTTTTTTAAATTCAATTTTTAAGCTGTTTTTTAAACTTTTTTTACGTTTGCATTTAAAATAATACGTTGAGGGTTATAAAATTTATATCACGAGAAAGATCATAAAAATTCCTTCAAAATGAAATTTATTTCGAATTTTTACCTCCATTTCCTGATTTTTGGTGAATTTTTTAAAGATTCATTTTTAGAATTTAGTTTATTAAATGCTGATCACGTGATTTCTTTTTCTGGTACTTTCAATAAATTTATCGTCACGTGCGTAACAACTAAATAGACAAAAACATATTTTTTTCTCTTTCTAATGCAGCAGACGATTGGATATTATCCAAAAAAAATGCATATCCCTTACGATTTTTTTTATAAATATATATAGATAGATAGATGTATATTTTACATCAATTGTATACATTGATCATCGCATTTATTATAAATATATATATTTATTTTTTGGCATAAATTGCATACGTTGACCGTTGTATTTAATTTGAATGTACTCCGTAGAGAAGCGCGGGTTTTCAGCTAGTATTATATATATAATAGCTGTTGTCTCTATATAACACTTCCAGGCTGTACTCATCTTTCAGTTGAAGCCCTCAGTAAACAAACGGCCGGTTAGGCTTAATTTCAATTTCAGATGAGGACCAGAATTTTTTCTTACCTAAAAACTAATATCTTATCCATCAAATCACGTCTGTTCAGCCTATTTTTCTATAAAACATTCAAAACTTAAAAAAAAAATTGGGTGCTTTTAGCTGAATATTTAAGTTTTTAAAAATCTGTTTACTTTTGCGATGAATTCTGAAAGTAAACAAACTTGGATGTGAATGAATCAAGTAGCTCAAGTATTCATATCGCGTAGTGAGCTGTAAAAAACTGGATGGCAGTCTACTACTCCAATCGCATGAAAAGCTAAATGAATAAAAAATAATGATAGGGTTTGCTTTTACAAGGTGTGGATTAAATGCAATATTGTTAGATAATTCCGGATATTTTTTAACTTTCATATACTTTTTACCATTATGACGTCATTATTAGTATTATGACGTCAAAATGACGGGTTGGTTGGCAGTCTACTACTCCAATCGCATGAAAAACTAAATAAATATAAAAAATGAAAGGGTTTGCTTTTACAAGGTGT
>OU015502.1:142480707-142485707 GCA_907164885.2 Dolomedes plantarius
TCTTTCTGGGTGAACACCTGCGGAATTAGGGGTACCATCAGGTAAAATTTCAGCTTCCAAGGCCTTCTGGTTTCATAGATAATGGGATCAATCAGTCAGTGTTTTATTTTGAGGATTTAAAGTTTCAATTACTAAGCTTTCTTAGAGAGCACCTAAGCCCTAAAAGGAAGTACTATGAAAAATTTTAGCTTTTTATACAAGTTCCTGAATCAGATAAGGTAGTCCCTTTTTTGGGGGGAGTCGATTATAATAAGATTTCTCAGTGAGCACCTAGGACTTAAGAGAAACCATCCTTCCAAATTCTAGTTGACATATGGTTCCAAAGGTACACTGATAACTCATTTAGTGTTTTATTTTGAAGGATTAAGTCCCTTTTTACCGATTTCAAGACAATTTAAGAAACGGTGTTGCACCATGTATAGTTGAAAGGGAGAACAAAGGAGTTTTAAGGGGAAATTAAGAATAAGTTTAGTTGTGAATAGCCATCAATTAGGAGGTTTTAGAACAAAAAGTTATTACAGGATTAGAGGGAAGTTTATGCGTTAAAACAGGCTGTGCGACAGGAAATATTAACTCATTCTTCTAAATAAGATTAGGTGAGTCAACATGAACCTGTACCTTAATTTTTTTTTTTTTTTACTTAGTGTCATGACGTATATCTCACTCTTTCTGATACTATTTTGTGATTCTAGGCAGTTGTGCTGCTCGCAAGTTCGCCCTATTACAAATTCGTGCACGTCGAACCCTTTGGAGTGGTCGAGTCCTACGATCCTCGCACGTCGTTCGAAGAACAGCATCATCTAGTCTACGTAATGAGAATTCTTTGCCTTTTTGTATTGTCTATGTATATTGAAATATAGATTTGCTTTTATATATATATATATATATATATATATATATATATATATATATATATATATATATATATATATATATATATATATATATATATATATACATACATATATATATATATATACATATATATATACATATATATATATATATATATATATATATATATATATATATATATATATATATATATATATATATATATACATACATATATATATATACATATATATATACATATATATATATATATATATATATATATATATATATATATATATATATATATATATATATATATATATATACATATATATATACATATATATATATATATATATATATATATATATATATATATAGATATATATATATATATATATATATATAATATTTAAAAGCTAGTAATTTTTCAATTCAATACTTGTTAACATTAAAAAACTATTAATTCTTCAATTTACTATTCAAAATTACATACCCCTTTTTAAACCCTCAAGTTATTTAATTTCCCTTGGGCATTCGTTTCAAATCCCAAAATATATTTCCAAATTCCAGTATTTTCGTCCCATTAAAAGTTAGATAAAAAAAAAAAAACCAGGCGATTTTATTCAAGGTGGCTGACTTTTTAACGAAATTAAATGGGGCGCCGCGTGGGTACCTAAATAGCTCTGTTCAGCGCAAAAACAATAACTTTTAACCAATCAACTATTAAGTCACGCCCTTTTGCCACGTGATGGAATGAAGTTATAAAAGTTCAAACATACCTGGAAGAGCGAGATTTTGGCGTGGCTCTGTTGCCTAGTAAACCGCCATTCGTCGATGATAAATAAAAATTATGTTTCGAGAAGCTTGTGTCATCGTCTAATTCTTTCGGCCAGAGCATCGTTATTGTAATCCAGCATAACTAAAGTATTTCACGGTGGTATGGGGGTTGCGGCATCTTATTGCAATGACCGGCGGCCGTATCATAAATATATATATATATATATATATATATATATATACTAGCTGAAAACCCGCACTTCGCTACGGAGTACATTCAAATTAAATTCAACGGTCAATGTGTACAATTAAGGCCAAAAAATATAAATAAATAAATATATATATATATATATATTTATTTATTTATTTATTTATTTATAATAAATACAACGATCAATGTATGCAACTGATCTAATATATATATATATATATATATATATTTATAAAAAAATCGTAACTGATATTTTTATAGACAAAATAATGTAGAAGAAAATATTCAAATTAAGTCTAAGAGAACATACTAAAGAATATAGTACAGTTAATATAGTACAGTTTGAGGAACATTTCTTTTATTCTATTTCAATATTTTTTTGGATAATGTCCAATCGTCTGCCGCATTAGAAAGAAAAAAACTTTTTTTCTCAATTGATTTCGCTATTATGCACGAGGCGCAAAATTAGTTTAAAGTATCACAAAAAGAAAAGAAACCACGTGATCAACATTTAATAAATTAAATTCTAAAAATTAATCTTTAAAAAATCACCAAAAATCAGAAAATGGAGGTAAAGATTCGAAAAAGATTTCATTTTAAAGGAATTTTTAGGATCTTTCTCGCGATATAAATTTTATAACCCTCACATTATTATTTTAAATTCAAACTTTAAAGAATGTTACTAAAACAGCTTAAAAATTTAATTTTAAAAAATCTAAGAAGAATTTTTCAAAAATCTTTCTTAGTTCACCCCTACACTATAAGAAGAATCGCCATACAAAATTTCAGCTCTTTACATCAAGCAGTTTGGGGTGTGCATTGTATGTCAGTTAGTCAGTCAGTCAGTTACGGAACTGTGTTATATACATAGAATCTATATATATAAAACAGTTCCGTAACTGACTCACTGACTGACATGCAACGCACAGACCAAACCGCTGGACCTAAAGGGCTGAAATATTGCATGGCGATTCTTCTTATAGTGTAGGGGTGCACTAAGAGAGATTTTTGAAAAATTCTTCTTCGATTCTTTAAAATTAAATTTTTAAGCTGTTTTAGCAACTTTTTTTAAGTTTGCATTTCAAATAATAATTTGAGGGTTATAAAATTTATATCACGAGAAAGATCCTAAAAATTCCTTTAAAATGAAATCTTTTTCGAACCTTTACCTCTATTTTCTGATTTTTGGTGAATTTTCAAAGATTAATTTTTAGAATTTAATTTATTAAATGCCGATCACGTGATTTCTTTTTCTGGTTCTTCAAATAAATTTATCGTCACGTGCACAACAACTAAATAAACAAAAAAAAAAATTTCTTGCTAATGCGGCGGACGATTGGACATTATTTTGTCTATAAAAATATTCCTTACGATTTTTTTATAAATATATATATTTTTTCTACATCAGTTGTATACATTGATCGTCGTATTTATTATAAATATATATATATATATATATTAATCTTTTTTTCATTAATTGCATACATTGACCGTTGTATTTAATTTGAATATACTCCGTAGCGAAGCGCGGATTTTCAGCTAGTATATATATATATATATATTAATTATAATAGAATATATATATATGTGTGTGTGTGTGTGTGTGTCCATTCTTTCAGATTTCCTATTTTCACCGACTCTATGGAAGTATGTATTTTTTTCAGATCAAGCCAGGCAAGTCGACCGTCGTATACATGCCCATCGTTGCGACCACCACCGGCTTGCTGAATGTCACTGTCATGGCAAAGTCCCAGATCGCCAAGGACATCATCACCAAACCTTTAACTGTCGAGGTTCGTATTCAACAGAATGGCTCACACAACTGCCATCACCTACACAAATATATATTGACGTGAAATATAATTTACAATATATATATATATGTGTGTGTGTGTGTGTGTGTGTGTGTGTATATATATATGTCAAGAAATTAATTGGGAAAGGAATAATTAAGTTAAATTTAAAGGGGGCTTAGGGATTACTTCATTTTCGTGGCGCGAAAAAGCCACTAGAATTTATATTTCCAGACGCGCGGGTAGAAAAGTAGGTTATTTTCCCCGTTTTGACATTGACCTTCGATTCGCGGTGGAAGGGAGTCTCGTAGAGAGAATTTATTTTTAGATCATGTACAGGATTGGGCGCGAAAAGAAAGTTCGAGAAAATTCTAAATTGGGCTCTGCGCATGTGCCGGGAGAGTGGACGCGCGGTTTTGACCTCGAAATCGGCAAAGCGCGGGATAAAAGTCAATGCAGACGGACGTGTGTTCGCCGCGTCTCTAAAAACGAAATGGCAAAATCTGAATGAGCTGAGTTGGAGCTTTGGTTCGCATAAAAAGGAATAAACTAAATTAGTTTAAAGTATGGACTGATATTATTCTATTTCTGCCACTCGCCACCAATGCTAAAAGATGATGACTGCTTTAAAGGAATTATAACAGGAAACAACAACCCTGTCATATATATATATATATATATATATATATATATATATATGTATGTGTGGGGGGGGGGGAATCCAAAGTCCGAAATCTCGCCAATTCGTGAAATGGCTGGCCACTTCTGACATAGGCCAAGTCACTTGGCCAAAACCCGAAATAATCGTGAATTGACGAATATTTTGGGCATTGGTCTGGCAATGCGCAATACGCCAGACAATCAATGGACAGTTTACTAACTGCCCCTCCCAAATTGTCCTTTTCTCTTTGATTTTGAAGCTACTGTGGCCCCAGAGGTAGTTACCAGTATATGGGGGGGGGCGATAGTTAGCTGAAATATAAAACCTTCATGCCGCTTAAACTTTCAGTAGTTTAATAGTCGAAAACTGTTTAACTAAGCAAATAAAACCATAATACAGCTTCCGCAACTCGGAAAGGAAAAACTAAAATGATTTCCTGCAGCAAAAAGTAACAGTGAGACGAAAAACTGCCTTACTCAACCAGTGTTCACCTGTTTATAGCAAATTGAGGCATGCGCAGAAATGCCTAACAAGTTGCTGCTTCTTCTTCAGCGAAAATTAGCATTCGCAAGTATGCGATTAAGTGAAAATATTTCGATTCTCCCAAAACCACGGTGACAACACACTACTTTAACTAAACTAAAGGTATTTTCACAGTGGTAATAATAAGAGCTAACTCTTATGACCGTGGTATGATCAACGGTAGTTAAAAGGTATG
>OU015502.1:142490707-142498207 GCA_907164885.2 Dolomedes plantarius
CTTTGCTCTCATGCGTGAAAATAACTATATAACTATATATATATATATATCATACAAAACCCAAAAACCTTAACTAATTCCTAAATTCTTTTAAATTCCCCTGGGCTTAAAGTTAATTGCGCAGTTCGGTTTTAAGAACAAAGGATTGGAGCTTAACCTAAAAACTAAAGTAGGTAATCGACATATCATCCCTTTAAACCCCCAATCTCGCGGGCGCCACACGTTATATAACGACCACGGGACTCGATCCCACAGAACTGGTCTGGGGCCCTCTGTCCAATCATTGCAAGAGTTCAAGGGTCATGTGACTGTGACCTCAGGAAGTTTTAAAAGACCCACGAAGGTCTTAGTCAGGGATTTCTATCTTTGTCTTTGTCCTAGTTATGTAGTATCCATGTTCTGCGCGCCTGTTCCGTTGTATTACGTGCTTATGATGTTGTGTCCGTGTTAGTCCTGTGGGTGAGCCGCCCTCGTCCCTTCAATAAAGAAATGTAGCAGGCAAAGATGAGGACTATGTTTTCTTTCAGTGAGTCCTGTTTTCCGTTTCGGCCACGTCTACTTAATATATCATCCCAGATATAACTCCATCGTTTGTGGCATTCCCCCCTCGCGTGACTGCAGTGCTCCGGAATCCGTGTTGTAGGGGGATATGTTACACACAAATATATATATATATATATATATATATATATATATATATATATATATATATATATATATATATATATATATATATATATATACACTCATGGATAAAAAAATTAGCGCCCAAAGAAGGAGTCGTCAAAATGAAACGAAATTTTACATACGTAATGACTACTTTGATATAAGTAAATGATAAGAAAATCAAAGAAAAAGGTTAATTTATTTCAGAGAAAAAGGCAAAAGAACGGAGGAGTTAATACTCCGTTGGACCCCCTCTAGCGCGAATGCACGATGCGATGCGATCGGGCATTGAGTCATACAAGTTCTGTATGATGTCTTGAGACATTTCGTTCCATATTTGCTGTAACCTTGCCTCTAGTTCGTTCAAACTCGTGGGATGCCCAACTCGTCGTCCCAAATGATCCCAGATATGCTCGATTGGAGACAAATCTGGGGATCGGGCAGGCCAAGGAAGGGTAGTAAAAGTGCGGAGACAGTCTTGTGACACCCTTGCCGTATGAGGCCGAGCATTGTCTTGTTGAAAAATGGCTCCTGGGAGCCGTTGCATGAGTGGCAACACATGTGGTTGCAGGATTTCATGAACATACCGCTGGGCTGTCATGGTGCCACGGAACAATACTAGGGGTGACCGTGTATTGTAGACAATGGCACCCCATACCATCACACCAGCTGTGGGAGCGATGTGTCGCTGTACAGTAAAGGCAGGATTGAAGCGTTCTCCACGGGCTCTCCACACACGAACACGATTGTCATCACTGCCGAGATTGTATCTGGATTCGTCGCTAAAGACGACCTGGTTCTATTCCGCTGCAGTCCAGTTTCTTCGTGCGCGGTAAAACTCCAAACGGAGGCGTCGATGGGTGGGCGTCAAGGGCAGCACACGTAATGGGCGCCGTGATACCAACTGTCCTTCAGCCAGGCGCCTTCGTATGGTTCGAGAAGACACAGCGGCCCCTAGTGAAGGTGCTACCTGTGCCTGGATGGCGGCCGATGAAGCAGTTGGCTGTACGCGTGCATTTCTTACGATGTGGCGGTCTTCTCGACAACTGGTCTGTCGAAGGCGTCCTGAGCCTGGTCTTCCTGTACATGACATCTCTCGGGTGGTCCACTGGTCCCAACACCTCCTCACAACACAATCAGAGCGGCCTAATTGACGAGCTACTCGCCTAGCTGACCACCCAGCTTCCATCATCCCGACGATTCTCCCCCTCTCAAACTGCGACAACTGCTTATATTGTCTTCGAACACGGCGTAATGGCATGTCTATCTCAGCTCTTCCTTTGTAGATGATTCAGCACACTCAAACAAGCTTTGGTTACCTGTTTTATACTCCACAGAGTACGATGTTCAACGCCCTCTACCGGCTATACGTAATGCGCAATCACGCTGCATTTCTAATCATTTGCATATCTCCGCGACATGTACCTTCATTGCAAGTTTCGTTACGATCCCGCAATTATTTCTTGGTGCGCTAATTTTTTTTGTCCATGAGTATATATACAGGGTGAACCAAAAGTTTTGCCCTGATTATAAAAATTCATTACAATATAACCGTTTAATATAATAATATAACTTTTGTATCGTTGGATAGGGCAGTTTTAGTAGTTTTTTTGTGCAATAAATGACGCGAGTGTTCCTTCAAGAGGGACTCAGGGGAATATTTGAAAGGAGGCCATCATTTTCGGCCGGAATGGCGTCGATTCAAGAGAAAGCCCAAAAAGCGTTACCCCTAACATTTACTTAGACTTATTGCAACTTTTTTTCAGAAAGATGTCGCACCCCCACACTGGTGATCTTTAGTGCGTGATTTCCTAGACGAAACATGTACTGTGTGTACTGTAACAGAAGACACGTTAAATAACACTTGGCGGGAACTGGAATACCGCTTCGACATTCTCCGAGCTACCAAGGGGGCACACGTTAAAATTTACCGAGGTAAATGGTCTTATAAAAAAATTTATAACAGTACATCCAAACAAACATACGTCTAATTATAATAGTTTGAGCACGGTAAATATTTATAATCAGGGTAAGACTTTTGGTTCACCCTATATATATATATATATATATATATATATATATATATATATATATATATATATATATATATACATATGCTGTCACTACATAAGAAGAAAAGGTGACTGACGTAAATCTTGCTCCCATAATAAATTTGCCAACGGTATCGATGGGCAAAACAAATTTGACTTACACATTTTTCAATCCTACCCCCACATCCGAGACTATAGCAGAATGGCTAGGACGCTGGCATGAGACTGTGGGTTCGAGTCCCACTCTTGGCATTGACGTTTGTAGCCGTTTGGAATCGGCTTTAAGAAATAGGTCCCGCTCTAGTGAGTCCTCGTGTGGCAAAACTTGACCGTAGCGCTCCAAAACAAACCTCTAATCACGTGAGGCAGAGCATATCCATGCATAAAATATCACTTCTTATTGCTTTGTTAATGTATATGTTTGAAATTTGCAGGCTATCAGAGGCAGCTCAGTTACCAACAAGAGGACGGTTCGTTCGCGCCTTTCCGTTGGGACACTCAGCCCAGTGTGTGGTGAGTCGCTTTACGAAGGCTTCCTTCTCTTTCAGCTGTTCCTTTCCAAATCTCGAGGCGACAGATATTTTATGTCTCTTCTAGAAGTGCCACCATATATCTTTTCATGTATGTTCATATATACAGAGGTTGTCCAAAATAATGGAAGCACTTTGCAGAAGTAGGTATTCCTAATATAGTGTTGGAACACATTTGGTATTTAAAACTGTTTGAATCCTTCTTAGAATGGACGCATGCAAGTTCTGGATGATGGTAAGTGGTATGTTACACCATTCTTCGGGGGGGGGGGGGGGGACTGCTCCAATTCCTCGAGAGATGCTATAGGAGAATAACCGGATCTCATTCTGTTTTCCAATACAGGCGCTACAATGGTTCGATGATGTTGAAATCTGGTGGTTGCTCAGAGCACGGAAGGTGTCCAACTTCATCATCATGTTCTTCAAACCATAATTCAACAGTATCAGCTCTGTTAATAGGGGCGCTATCGTCTCGAAAGACCTAATATTCTCCAGGAAACAATGTCTGTGCCATTAAATGGACATTGTCGCCCAAAATGGTTGTAAAGGATATATAGTTGTGGCCGTGATTATAAAAGATCAGCACATTGCAAAAAATAAAAGAATAAAACTGGAATTTACTTACCACACTTTATTTAAGACAAGTTAGGAGAGCATAAAAAATATTTCCACGTGGTGCATCACAATTTATAGTACGGATGTTATGGTCACTTATACAACACAATGGTCAGCATTAAAATTATGTGCTCTTGGAAAATACAATTCTCAGCAAAAGAACCAAGAAACATCGGTCAATTCCGTATTTGTGTAAATCTTTCGTAGACCAGTTGAGTCTCCCTTGTGCCACTCGCGCAACCACTTGCTTCAGACAACCCTCTCTCAAAGAACACAGACGGACACCTTCGCCGAGAACATTCGAGGACTCACTTTTCATAATGTCCTTCAGCCGGAAAAAATTCCACACCTTTCCTGTTGCCAACGTTCTTTTTAAAACTTTGTAGGAAGATCTGGAGAATGTCCGATTGGGCGATCAGGAGTGAAATAAAACCGGTTCTGTCTAGTTTCAAGTTAGATGCTTCCGAACCAGTTTTACGCTGATGTTTTCACAACAATGGTTAAATAGTTATTGCTAGTTATCCCACCTCTTAAGGTGATAATGGAAGCTGCTGAAAACTACAGTATGACCACAAAAAGCATGATGGAACCTCCACTAAGATTACTGTCGAAATTAGAGAGAGTGTGGATTGTAAACTTAGTCGGTGTTCTCCACACGTGAACACGTCCTCAGGTGGGGAATAATGTGAAGATTGATTCATCTGAAAATAATACATGTTTCTGTTGACCAGTATTCCACCAGCATTCCATATCTTATGTTCCTGGTACCACTGTAGTCTACGTTTTGAATTTATCTGTGACACAACGAGTTTTCGAAAATTAAGTCTGATGAAAACATTATACTGAAACAGTTCCCTTCTCAATATATAAGTCGAGACTGGGTTCTGTACATGCATACCAAGCACAGCAGTCTTTCTATTTCCGGTAAAAATCGCCCTTAATATCCTCCTATCGCTGTCAGGGAGTTCGTTTTTCCTTCCACTATTGTGTCTCGCAGACAAATTTTTCCCTTTAACTTTGTACACTGTCGTGAAGTTAGATACAATACCTCTCTATTCAGTCTTGAGAAAAATGATTTCACTAAAAAAGTAGTGGCTATTTCTGCAATGAGCTCTTAATGAGCAGAAACGAAATTACCTTTTTTAATCATTATTTTCCAATTATTTGGACAACCCCTGTATGTATGTATATATATATATATATATATATATATATATATATATATATATACTAGATAGTACCCGTCAAAACTTGATGGTAAATAATTGAACAGTTCCAATAAAAAAAAAGGTTCATAACCTTGTTATAATATTAAAAATTTTTACAGAATATTAGCTGTTTTTCTATCCGATGTTATATTTAAAAATGTTGTAAAAATCAGAGAAACGAATTTAAAAAAACGTCTTCTTGGAAAAAAAAGTATGCTTGCCGCTGATTTTTCAATCCGACTTGCACAATCTAACTAATATGCTATAAATATGCTATGTATAAATATATTAAGCAAAAATAAAATTATAAACTAAAGAAAATCAGATTAAAAAATCATACAAATTACTCACGTGCAAAAAATTTTTGCAGTCTATTTAGGCAGCGCTGCAATCGCGTTTCAGAATTTTTTTATTTTCATGAATTTTAATGATGTATACACGTGCATTCAATAATTGGAACCGGTAGGCAGCGCTGCAATCGCGTTTCAGAATTTTTTTTTTTTATTTTCATGAATTTTAAAGCTGTATACACGTGCATTAAATAACAATTAAAAACCTACAAATTCGTTAAACAAACGATTTTGGTGTTTTTAATTTCTGTTTATTATTGTATTTTGGTACGTGAGATTAATATATAGGCTGATATATTTGTGATGCGGTCGCTCCGGAAGAGTTACTTGACAGAGGCATACACGGAACACCGCAACTATTAGGGGAATATATATATATATATACAAATATGTATTTCTTATATATCTCCATGTAAGATTTCAACTCCTGGCAACTCTCAGTATACTTTTTCCATACGTAATTAAAAATACTTTTAGGTTAACCGCCTTCTGTGCCCGGATATTCCACAAGGCGGCCTTCCAGGAGTGGGAGAACTACCTGTACATCGACCCGTCCGTCGTCGAAAGGGCCGTTTCTTGGCTGCTGGACTACCAGACCTACGAGGGGGCCTTCTACGAGACGTCCGTCAATCCCTTGGACCAGAAAATGAATCTCACGGTATGGACCATGATCTTATTCAAGGCAGTCCTTCACTCTTTTTGCTTTGGATGTGTTGGCAAATTCGGAAGTTTAATGCATATATATATATATATATATATATATATATATATATATATATATATATATATATATATATATATATATATGTATATATATATATATATGCATATATATATATATATATATATATACATATATATATATGTGTGTGTGTGTGTGTGAGCGTGTTAGTTACGGCCAAAGTCCGAAGTCTGTCCATTTCTAGCACTGGCCAAGTCACTTGGCCAAAGGTCGAAATAATCGATAATTTACTACTACTTCGAGCTTTGGTCGGCCGATTTGTGATGTGCCCGACGATCAATGACCATTTAGCGAATTGTCCAAGAAAACGTGGCTAAAGCTAAAAGTTTTCCGGAACTGTATCATGCAGTTACATGACATGATCATACCTGTTCTGTCTTATATTACGAGGGTAGGCTGAAAAGTAATGCACACATGCTTGTAGAGCGGAAACAAAAAGAAATAACGAGATCGGGCAAAAAGAACATTAAAGTACAATTCTTAAGCTTCAAAATCATATATTTATTTTTCAACATAGTCACCGTTAAGGCTAACACATTTCTCCCAACGTGTAACAAGTTTTCTCATTCCGTCCCTGAAAAATTCTTCCGACTTTTCTCGAATCCACGACTTGACAGCTGCCTTCACCACATCGTCCGAGGTGTAATGATTACCCTTCAGGTCTCTCTTGAGTAGAGGAAAAAAAATAAAAATTGCAAGGCGCAAGATCGGGGGAATAAGGAGGGTGTGGAATCGGTTCAAACTTCAGGTTTCGCAGAGCCTCTCCAGTCCGACGCTGTTCTCGTCTGTGAGACGGCGTGGTACCCATCGACCACAGATTTTACGGTATCCCAATTGTTCTATAATGAAGCAGACATATTCCTTGGATACTCCAATATGGTTTGCGAAACGCTTTGAGTGATTCGCCGGTCATTTGGAATCAAATCGTCGACGAGTTTGCGATGTTTATCGTCTGTGGCAGTGATCGGACGTCCGCTGCGTGTTTCATCAACAATTATGGCTTTTCCAGGCTCGCAACCGCGAAATTTTACTACCCATCGATTGACAGTAACCCTATCAACAGCATCGTCACCATAAACAGCCTTTAAACGACGATGAATCTCAGTAGGACTCACTTTTTCAGCTGTTAAAAATTCGATAACAGCGCGCTGTATAACTCGCCGTTGACATAGCACTAGAACACGTCTCCATACTACCACTTTTCAAAATACACTGGATGAACACAACGACTTAAAACCTGCGATGAGTAATGAGGGGGAATGTAAATTCCATATGCCACTTGGCGCAGTTTTGAAGGTCATTTCGTTCGCGCTCTACAAGCATGTGTGCATTACTTTT
>OU015502.1:142503207-142510707 GCA_907164885.2 Dolomedes plantarius
TGAACATTATTGCGACCCGGCCAATATATTGGCAAATGTTCGCTAAATTCGCTTTGAATTCGCTAAATGATTTTTTAATGATACTCTTTTTTTGCTATCATTAAACAAAATGCATATATTTATATTGAATATGCTGTAATTAGGTAAATAAACCTACGTTTCTATTAATATTGATTTTTTTGCGGTCCACCTATAGTTAAACCTTTTGTTTGTTTGGCCCAAGGTAGCCTTTGAGTTTGACACCCCTGTTTTACGGTATGTATGTATGTAAGAATGTGTATATATATGTGTGTGGCGGTGGTATAGTTTAGAGCAGAAAGAGGATAGTCCATTAAAAGTCTTATTAGACCAGTGGTAACCTCAAGGGAATCGTTTGGCTTACTTCGGCAGGTTAAAAAATCGATTTACTTAAATCGGAGCAATTTTTTAGTTACTTCGTACTTTCGCATTCGTACCATTTCTAGTTAAGGGGACGCCCTAAGCAATTGACGTAGGAGTGCTTCTAGTGATGCGACATCGATAACAAAACATCGATGTTTTGAAACATCGATATTCAATATTAAAACATCGATGCTAATAAAACATCGCCCAAAAACCATCGATGTTTTTAAACATCGATGTTTTAGAACATCCATGTTTTAAAACTGGTTTAGTAATCTCTAACATTAATGTTACTTCCGTAAGTCGTGGGGGGAGGGGGTGATTTAATTTTACTCTCCGATTGGGCAGACACAAATGACAAAAGCTTGGTTGCTTTGGGCTACATTGATGACTCAAAATTCTCGTTGTAAATACCGCCATGTTTTGCCTTCAAATATCCAGATAAATTCGTGGTATTGCCAGAAGTTTTGAGGGACTCAAGGCAAATATTGCATTTCGCCAACTTGTCAGAGGTTTTGTAAAAATATTTCCAAACGGTACTTTTGGGAGGCATCTTACTAATAATATTAACGTCAACTTATATAAAACCAGCACAAAACAAAGACTTAAATGGATGCACTCGTGTATTTACTATTTGTAAAATAAAACCCCATGGAAGGTTCTGGAGTGTCAGGAACATTCCTAGCGCTCTGATTGGTTCATTGGTTGTTAATTGCCATTTGTCTGTTTGCTAAGGAATCGTTCCCCCTTTTGTATTCGTCCTTTTCAGAATTCAGACTTACATTTACTGAGCGTGAAAATTATGCTACGTGGTAAATTTTTTTAATTACAGTACTTTTTCATTAAAAATAACATCGAGACAACGTAAAACATCGATGTTAAAAAAACATCGGCTTCAATAAATCGATGTTTTTATCAAAACATTGATGTTTCGAAAACATCGACATCGATGTCGCATCCCTAAGTGCTTCATTGATTTGTTACTCCATAGGATACTCTAACTGCGATGGAGGCCCTCATCGAATACGCTGTGCAGTCTCGCGTCCGAGACGTGATGGATGTCACTGTGACCGTGGATGCGCCCTCCATACCTGGCTTCACGAGACAAATTCAGATCGATGAAAATAATTTATCCGATCTGCAGACGGTCGAAGTAAGTACAAAACTTTACACCTACAGTCTCACCTCTATTTAACGAAGTCGCTAAATCCCCAAAAAAAGTTCGTAATATGGAAAATTCGTTAAATAGAGTTTCACCTTTTAAAATACAGTAACCACCCCTTATAGTGATCAGTGGTTATAAGAATCAACCGTTTATAAGAATCAATATCGCAAAAACAAAAACAAATGTATTATTTCCATGTTCAAATTTTCGCTTTAAAGAATCAATCCACCGGTTTTAAGAATCAGTTTACACTCTTCGCTTTCCTATCATTTTTCAAAAAACTGCCACTTAAACCCTCAAAAGGTACGAAGTTCTTTCTTTATTCTCTTTAAAAGAAAGAGTGATAAGATGGGATGGAATACAGTCGTAAAATGCACCCCTTTCTTTGTTAGACATAACATAATAGTTTCCCTTTAAACGCTTTAGCTAAACACTGTCCTATTAGCTTGACCCAGGGGCATCCTAATCGTGCGGATCCGATTTCACTTTTCTACACTGACAAACAAAGACAGGGACTCTTTTTTCCCACATCCTGGTTGCGGCTTCCTGGACCCTGAAACACATAAATCTTCGGGGAAGTGTCCACTATGACTTAGGCAAACGTGGCATTATTAGATTCAGCATGTTATCAAACCGTAAAACGTAAGCTACAGGGTGAATCTTGGTCTGAGACTATTGGTATTGAAAGAGGTATAAACAGCCTCCTGAAAACTTCATTACGTCAAACTACCATAGAAAACTTTTTCTTGCACCCTTCCTGTAGTTGAAATGTTAAACTGTTAAGCAGGTATGTTGTAACAAATATTGGATTTTTTTTCTTCTCTTACTATAATCATGTGTATCTACTTATAGGTCTAGAAATTAAGTTGTATTTTTAAAACTATAAAAACAATTTTAATAAAAGATAATTAACGTAAATTAAAGAGTATTTTATAGTAAATTATCTAATATATGTATATATAGGTGTGTGTGTTCCTGTCCTAAAACCTAAATTTCGGTTATAAGAATCAACCGCTTATAAGAATCAAAAACAGTAATAACAAACGTGATTCTTATAAGCGGAAATCACTGTACTTTAAACTACACAAAACAGATTTTAAATTCATAAACACTAAATATTATTAATAAAAGTAATTGATCACACCTGTATTTTGTAAATTAATGTTTATTTGTTTTATATATCTTACCCATCAAACAGAAATCTGCAAGGCAATCAAGAATAAAACAGAACATTTTCCGGGAATACACTGTATTTTCAATTAAAAAAATGATATTAAAATTAATGAATTTTAATGACATTATCGCATTTATTATAACAAGTAATTTTAAGCATACATTTCCACATGCGTCCTTAAATTTAATTACTGATAAAGTCTGTTAATTTTGTCCGAGTTTTTTGTTTGAAATAATGTTTTCTCTCATAATTCGTCTCTCATCTTTGCAATACACCAAAAACCCCTTCAGGCGTATTTTCTTCAAACTGCAACCCGCGTCGGAATGTGTTAAAAGAAAGTTAATGTGTTAAATGTGTTAAAAGGAAGAATAAGTTTCAAATGTTCAGAAATATTTTGAGAAATATGGAGAAAAAAAATAATATTGGATCGCAAGAAAAATTTCGTTAAATAGAGAATGCACTTCGCTATTTGGAGGTTATTTTACGAAGAAATTCGCAAAATATTCTTGGTTCCAAGGAAAAGTTCGCAAAACAGAGGTTCGTTAAATGGAGGTCCGACTGTATTTCATTATAATTCCTCTTAATTTACCAATTTCATCCAAAATAAATGAAAAATTTGTACATGAAAACTTTATTAACATTTGTTTAAACTTTGTAGTGTTTGCTGAAATCGTATCACCTTGTGACTTTGTTTTTCATTGTTACATCGTGGTCTTCTGAATATATAAGGGTGGCCCAAGTGAAAAGGAGACTTTTGTTGGGTTTTTTTTCTAATGGTTTATAAGTTGGAATGTGTGAACATACGGGAAGTAAGAGTGATACATGTCACGAACCTGCATATACGCTACATATAGTCACCGTGTTGATTTAAGGGGACTCACTACCCTTAAATCTTTAAAACATTCGATTTTTTGAAAAAAAATATATGTTAAATCCTGATAATTTCTGAACAAAACAAAGCAAACCGCATGAAAATATTCCGCTTTGTTCCGGAGATATTGGTATTCTAAATATTTAGTTACTGATCAGGTTTATAGTAAGAAAAATTTCAAACCCATTTTTCTCAAAATGTAATTTTGCATCATTCCGCGACTGATATCTCAAAAACTATGAAACGTAATTCCATGAAATTTTTATCACTGCATGATCGTGTTATTTTATTATGCCTGAACTAGAATTATTGCAATCACTGCACATTTTGTTATTTTTTCAGGGGTAAATGAATGCAAAAATTTAAGGAAATTTTAAGTATATTTTGAACAGTTTTAAAAAAAATTGAAAAAATATTTTAATGTTGAATGTTTTTTGTTCAACTGTATTTTGAATTATTTATATTAAATATAAAACAGGAATTATACATTTAAGTGAAAAATTAATTTCATAGTTCTGCGCGCAAGCCAGTATACGATAAAAATGCTTAAAAAACAAGGTATATCTAAAGCATTTAAAAAAAAATTATTTAAAATTATTTGGAGTGTTAAAAATTTGTTTATTAAAATAAATATATCAATTTATCATATACATAAAATTTGGAAAAATTGGCAGTAAATTGAAATAGTTACAAAAAGTCAAAAAGTATGAAAATATGCCTTATTTCCTCGACTTAAGGTCGTGAGTCCCCTTAAGCAAGTGTCTCAGCGCTTATTGGATTTTGGATACTGTTATGAGGGGGTACCAGAGATACCCCTTTGCGTTGTGTAAAATTTAGGGAGGTGAACTCCAAAGTGAACTATGCGTTTATAAATAAAATAACATTTATTATACACTATTTTACAAGAGAGGTTGAACACGGACATCTCGCCATTTTTAGGGGGCGTCTTTTCTTCCCAGGCTTTCTTCGCAGCTCGCTACCTCAAATCGCTCTCTCGCTCTCCTTCCGATTGTCGTTTTTCTCCCACACTCGGGGCTCCCCCATTTTGATTATGACTCCTCCCCAGGTCAGTTATTCACGTAAATTTATTGCCTCTTCGAGTTTTTTATTCGAGGGCAGGATGCTCCGACATCCCCACGGATGACCCACGTGGTACTCTTATTTCCAAGAAAATTGGATGTCCGTTGAATTTCCTGGAATTTCTTTCTCCCGTCCTGAGGAATTCAGGGGGTGCGATGTTTCTTGGAAAATTGGTGCAGTTCCCCCTTTTTCCAATATGGCCGTTTTATGCCCCGTAATCGTGTTGAAAAAACAAAATGGCTATGACGGTGGAAGGAGTTCAAAATGTCCAAATTGTAGATCCTTCACAACAGATACCCTTAGCAAAGGACGTCCATGGTAGTCTGCCAAATCAGTCTTGAACGACGTCCCGGACCTCTGCATCGTTAGCAAACCGCTGGCCCTTGAAAGACTTTTTCGTTGGGCCGAAGATGTGGTAGATATGGTAGGAGACAGGTTGGGTTATAGAGGGTTGGGTCGAGAATCTCCCAGGGGAAGCACCGCGACAAATCTTGACCACGGCGGTCGATCCCATTCAGGATGGCCAAAAGTGCTTGAGCAGGTGCTCACATGCCCTTTACGAAATTCCTAAGGGGACTCACGACTCTTAAGTCGAGGAAATAAGACATATTTTCATACTTTTTGAGTCTTTGTAACTATTTCAATTTACTCCCAATTTTTCAAAATTTTATGTATAGGATAAATTGATATATTTATTTTAATAAACAAATTTTCAACTCTTAAAATAATTTTAAGTAATTTTTTTTTTAAAAATGCTTTAGATATACTTTGTTTTTTAAGCATTTTTATTGTATACTGGCTTGCGCGCAGAACTATGTAATTAATATTACACTTAAATGTATAATTCCTGTTTTATATTTAAAATAAATAATTTAAAATACAATCGAACATAAAACATTCGACATTAAAATATTTTTTCAATTTTTTTAAAACTGCTCAAAATATACTTAAAATTTCCTTAAATTTTTGCATTTATTTACCCCTGAAAAAATAACAGAATGTGCAGCGATCGCAATAATTCTAGTTCAGGCGCAATGAAATAATACGATTATGCAGTGATAAAAATTTCATGGAATTATATTTCATAGTTTTCGAGATATCAGTCGCGGAATGATGCAAAATTACATTTCGAGAAAAATGAGTTCAAAATTTTTCTTACCATAAACTTGATGAGTAATTAAATATTTAGAACTTCAATATCTCCGGAACTAGGCGGAATATTTTCATGCGGTTTGCTTTATTTTGTTCAGACATGATCAGGCTTTAACATATATTTTTTTTCAAAAAATCGAATGTTTTAAAGATTTAAGGGTAGTGAGTCCCCTTAAACCCTGTGACAGACACTCATGTCTTTACATATTCCTCATTGTACGATAATTTTCGACTCCCAAAACCTGCCGTCAGAAATTGAGTAATCGCTCGCTGGACCTGGAACGAATCCATGTCACGACCATACGTATTCTCCTTGCGTTCGAAGAGAACACTGACACCTTCCGACGATAGTAACTTTGTTTTGTGGTAAAGCACGTCATCTACTGCCACAAACACAGAGCTCTGGATATTTAACCACTGCCTCTAGAACAAAAGTCTCCCTTTCCTTATATGTGTCGGTGAAATGGTCCAAGTCCTATATTTTTTATTTCGAGATAATTAAAGATTGAAGTTTGAACAAATTAAAAAATATCTATATGTTCTATGATAAAATATTTTAGAAAATATTTAATGCTCACTTTTTACAATTTTGCAAAAATTGCTTCAGATTACAGTAATGTAAAATAAATAACTGATAAACGTATTTTTTTTTTGCCACTTTCATAATCATCGGATATATATGTATATGTGTGTGTGTGTGTTAGTTAGCTACCGGCAATGTGCGTAAAGCAGACATTCTATATAACACGTGACCTTTTAGGCAAAGCATGAAATTTCTGTGTTTTTTTAATATTCTATATACTTTTCCTAGGCATTAGAAGGCACAGAATAGCAAAGACTTTTTTGGCAAATTATGAAAAGGCCTATGTTAAAAAGATGTTTATATAAATGAAAGAAGAAATAAAGAATAAAATACCGGACTTTCTGACAGAAAAAAACAACAGAAAGAGACCAGTACTGACACACTTCTTTCAATAGGGAAGGCCAGAATAGCATTTTGAAGAGCACTTTATAGTTTGGCAACTGGTCTTACACGTACACGTCTCGAATTCTTGGCCACTTTCTGTGGGCTGAGCGATAGCAGCTGATCGAAGGGGTATTTCGTGGATAGGAACGTTTTCAACTCTAAGTCCTTTGGGCATAAAATGAGCATAAAGCTGATCTGACATAAAGTTGGTTCAAAATTTTTTGAGTAGTTCCAAGACGGTAAAAAACCGCCATTTGACACACTCATAACCGCTGCCAACAGATTGTTCGAGTCGAACCCTCCCTTCGTGGACTTCAGAAATCGGAATTAGCACAGTGGCCCCGAAAGATATAGGAGAAATTTTTTTGTCAAATTCATTTTTTCAAGCCTGTATTTCAAGATTCAATTTCTATTCAATTTCATATTCGACAGCATTCTCAATATCGAATTGAAGAGTGCACAAATATCCCCATTTCCTTTCATTTTCTCATCTCCATCGAATTTACTGGCATGAACATGACGGCGATAGTTTTTGCATGTTATCAATGGTTTCCCACAACAGACACAACAGGTAGCAGAAATGGAAGCCTCTTTAGTAACCATATATATTCATATATATATATATATATATATATATATATATATATTTATTTATTTATTTTTTTTAAAGGAAATTTCTATTTTTCTGTTTTGTATGTGAATTCAGTTAT
>OU015502.1:142519715-142537215 GCA_907164885.2 Dolomedes plantarius
CCGGCTTTATAGGCCGCGTTGTCGGTGAACCCGAAGCCGTCCTGACATATCTAACTGTAAATTCTAACTCGCTGTACATACTTGCTTTTTGTAGTTGTAGTATGTTTAACGTATCGTAGTAAAGTAATTGAAGCGAACCGCTTGTCTTATTATTGACTACGTTACACCGGTAATAATACGTTTTAGAAGGGAATCGTCTTGAGAAAGCATCTCTCGGGCCACTTGAACACGGTGTTGTTTTTGGAACAATTCAAAGTTCTTGGAACAACTCGAGAAGCGACGCATCGCAACCCTAAATGATCTTTTAATGTTTCTGGACGGGAACCAAATGATACAGGAACTTGTTCAATAATGTCTCTTATTGTCAAACGACGACCACCAAGGACCAATTCTCTGACATTATCGATATCTTGATCATTAATCCAAGTGGATGTTCTACCAGATTGCGGATCATCTACGACGGTTTCTCTACCATCTTTAAACTTTTTATACCTATCAAATACTGTTATTTTTTTATAAACAGTCTTCTTTAAAAGCTTTTTTGCAACATTTCAAATGCTTTTGTAGCAGAAATTTCGTTGCGAAAACAAGAATTTAATGCATGTTCTTTGCTCAATAACATTCGCCATTTCGGAAAATCAACAGAGTGAAAATTTTTATCTCATTGAAAACAAATTTATTTTCAGACACAGTAAAATGAAATAAATTCTTGACTATTGCCAGATGTTTATAGAAGTCAGAAAAATGTTTGATAAAAGTTTGTACACGATATCCATTATAAATGTATTTTAAATTAAACATTCCGGATACTTTTTGATCACAGTAGTGTGTGTATATACTATATATATATATATATATATATATATATATATATATATATATATATATATATATATATATATATATATATATATGTATGTATGTATGTATGTATGTATATATATGTATGTATGTATGTATGTATGTATGTATGTATATGTATGTATGTATGTATATATATATATATATATATATATATATATATATATATATATATATATATCGTAAAATCTTGACTATAATACGCACACGTGTATAATACGCATGCCTGAATTTTCGGAATGCATGCGAAATTTTCGGAAAAAATTAAAATTCGTCTGTAATACGCACCCATAACTTTTCAACATTTTATTTAAAAATTTCACGAATATTTATTAACATAAATAAAATTTGTAATAATAATAAACGAAAACGACAAATTCGGTAGGAAAAAAAAATTTTAATTCAAAACAAACAATAAAATGAAATTATCAGTCTTAATCACTCTCGCGAGAATACAGCTCATCCATTGTCTGTCGTTTATTCTATGTTTAAAACTACGGGGGTTTTTTTGTACACGAGTATAATACGCACCCTCATTTTTGCGGGATAAAATGCGTAAAAGAAGTGCGTATTATACTCAATATTTTACGGTATATACAGAGGCTGTTCACACATTTTTTAGACGATGTATATTGTATTCACAAAACTAAATTACATAAAATTCTTGAGTTTTAAATGTTCTATTTGACATCCCTTATTCTGAACTATCTTTCGACACCGCAATTTCCAGGATAATAGTGCCTTTTGAAGTGTCAGAAGAGGTATTCTATCCCATTCCTCCTGAACAGCTTTCCAGAGTCCTGTAAGGGTTTTGGGACGACGTTTGGATAATGCAGATTTTAAAAGTCCGAAAGCACAAAAATCCATAGGTGATACATCGGGAGATTTAGTAGGGATATCAGTGAAGGGTATGGCCTTGATACCAGTTTTTTGTTCCATTTCTTTTAGGAAATTTACAGTGGGTATTGATGTGTGACTGCTAGCTTTGTCCCGATGGAGTCTCACAGATTGATGGCACTGTGGGTAAAGCGATGGTATTTCATTCAGAAAAATTGGCGATAAAATATGTTCCTGATAGTATTTGGAGTTATTCTTGACATTTTTTCCACTCTCTTTATTTTTTACTTGCCATTATAAGAAAAACCAGCAACAATCATGAATCCCTTAGAAAAACTTTCTTTCGATTCTTTGAACCATGTACTTAAATTTTTTTCTTCCCTTTTATGATAATAAATGGCTCTTTTTTTGTTGCAATCATTTAAATACACCCATGATTTATCTATTGTGACAATTGTTTTCCATTTTTCTTTGGATAAGTGTTTGTCATATAGAATTCTGCAGCGTGTCCTGCGTTCAGCGATATGATTTGGAAGAAGACGATGCACATTGCGTTTTTTCGCTTTCTTAAGATTTAAATCAACGTTTATCATTTTGTTTACAGTGGATATCGAGCATTTTAATGATTTTGCCACTGTCCTTTGACTAGGGGGATTTTCTTTTAACATTAAACAACGTACCTTTGCAATAGTCGAAGATGTCCGTTTTTTCCTTGGATACTTGTTTGGAATTTTTGTCCCACTTGAGGCTCCAATTTGACTTTTTTTCCTTTCTTGTTGACGATATTACCTATCGACGCTTTAGATATCACAAAACCATGAATCTCACATCGTTTTTGTATAACGGAGTATGCATATTTCTCTTCGGAAAGAGCATAAATGTTGCCTTCGAACCACTGCTTTGTTAAAAACGCCATTTTGAATAAAAACAAAACTTTCAAGCCGCAGACGATAATTTTGACTTTTAAAAACATAGTACAATTGCAATTATTTCTTTTGAAGCAAACGATTTTTTATTACCGCTTACCAAAATCGTCTAAAAAATTTGCGAACAGCCTCTGTATACGAGTATATATTACAGTTAATGTATGTCTATGTATAGCAGTTTTGTAGTGTACAATTGTGATAATGGGTTCCTTTGTTCCGTAGAGCGGTACAACGAGACGATACTGGACATGTACCACCTGTTCGTGCTGAGCGTGTGCCAAGTGTGCGGATCGTACCAGTGCCCGTACTGCCCCGTCTTCAGCTCGGCCAGCGTCCACCTGCTCGCCCTCTCTGCCCTCGCCTCTCTCGCGGTCCACTTCAAGACTGTATGATGGACACATCCCTAGCAGACTTTGCTGTCTCACCTCACTGGACATTCAGAACCGGGCACCGGGGTTTCCATTATGCAGCATCCATCAAACACACACACATAGATATATATATATATATATATATAGATATATATATATATATATATATATATATATATATATATACACATATATATATATATATATATATATATATATATATATATATATACACATATATATATATATACACACACACATATATATATATATATATACATACAGTAAAACCTCTAGCCGGCCACTTCTTTTCGGACCCATGACTGGCCGCATTAGAGAAGTTTCACTATATATATATATATATATATATATATATATATATCCAATAAAACCTCTAGCCGGCCACTCCTCAATACGGCTACTTCTTTTCGGACCCATGGCTGGCGGCATTAAAGAAGTTTATTTATATATATATATATATATATATAATGTAAAATATCGACACCGCCATAGCGCACTTATCTGTGACGTGACTGGGCATTCAGAACCAATAACCTCTTTTAAGAGTTTTGATAATGCACGAATCGCGAAACATTTGCCGTCAATATCAAAGAAAAAAAATTGAGTTGCTTTTGAATGGTAACAATTTTAGTTTACTGCTGAAGTAACAAATACATTTTTAAAATTTTGTCTTTGTTTAGATTAATTAGAGGAAATGAGTTCTAAATCCCTCTTATCAGCGTATGTGTGAATATATATATATATATATATACTTACACATATGTATATATGAGCCTTCACAAGCCAAATCCGTTAAGTCCATTCTTTTAAATATTTGAAATTTGACTGTCAAAGCCCTTGATTGACTCCTAACTTTATGTATTCATAATAAATTTGCCAAATGTCAAGGATTAGCACCATTGAATGGCAAAATATTCTGGGGGTTTCCAATAATAAGTCACTTAATAAGTCATAGACGCCAGTCCAGTTAAGTCCACACTCTAATGTAAGTCGTTGCAATAATGCCTTTCAAACGCAGAAGCAAGTACTCGATGATAACGGTAAATCGTTGAGTGTTGTTTCACCACACAAAGTGTAAAATAAATGAGCCGGTGACAGTCTAACTGCTACAGAAGTAAGAACTTAGGAATTGTTAAATAATTATTTCAATTTTTTTTCTGTAGTAAAAAAATAATTTGAAGACTGAATTGGATGGGTTTTTTCGCTTGCCAAATCGATCAAGTCACTCAAAATCTGAGGCGGTGAAAGGTAAAGTGATGTAAGTCACATTTTCAACTTTTCTATTTGAGGGCAATAATGTAATCTTCGTGTTCAATTTATAGTGGAGTTGCAAATAATTATTATTTCAAATATTATAATAATTATTATGAATTATAATTTGTTCAATTTATAGTGAAATTTTTTGTAGTTTTTGCAGTAAAACGCTTTGGACTTACACCACTTGACTTACTGATTTACACCACTTTGCCTTTCGCCGCTTCATTTGTAAGAATAATAACGATGACTCCAAGATATTCTATCTTATAATATGCAGTAAGATAAAAGCTCCCTCTGCAATAATACATTCTACGATGTTTATTTGAATTTCTATTTTTAGAGGAATTTTAAAATACAATGTATATTATTTGATCACTTTTCTGCACTTTTTCTTTTATGAACTTAATCGATTTGGCAAGTGAACGGCTCATATATACCTAAGATTGACTCTTTTTGAATACCCGGTTCTACAACCATTAGACCTGGGTTTTGGGTTCCCATAATTTCCACGGCTACCCGGTTCTGCAATCTCTAGTCACGTAGGTGACATTAAAAACACTGGCGGGAGAAAAATTCAGATGGGTTATTTTGTGATATCTTTACCTTATTTGTTTTTTTTTTCACAGTATATTTCATAATTTTCATCCCGTGTTTGATAGTATTGCTTACTAATGAAGTAGTCTTTATTTTGTACATATCGAGATCTTTCATCGCATAATTGAGAAACTTTTGAATCTGAAAAGAGACACTCATAATTTTTAAAAACACCTCCGTTGTCAGGATTAAATATTTCTTTGTCGTCCATATAGAGCAGTGGTTCTCAACTTCTTACACCTGGCGTACGTACACATTTACTTACATACGCAAGTACTTACTTACTTACACACACACACATTATATATATATATATATACAGTCGAACCTCCATATATCGAAGTAGCAATTTCGATATATAGAATTGATCCTAGTTTTATCAAAATTCTCCTAAAATATTAAAATTAAAGCTAATTTTAGTATACGAAACTCCATTTCTAATTTATATGCGAATCACATTAAATGAAAGTTAATATATAAAAAAGGAATTAATATGAAAGATTTATTGAGTACTACATACCTTTAAAAAGAACAATAATCCAGACAGTGGTTACAATGATCACAGTTACATTCTTTTTAAAAAAAACTACGAATATCTTGCCGAACAGCCAGTTTTGCGGAAAGTTCATCAAAGAAATGTTCGCATTTATTCAGTCCGCTGAAAACTTCATCAGGGACATTTTCCACGAATTGAAGTCCACGACGTATTGTTTCAAACGCCAAAAATTATGAGATTTTATTCTAAAGTGGAATAAAATCTCCCAATATGTCTTGAAAAAAAATTTCGATATATAGAGATTTTTTCGATATATAGAAACAGTTTTTCTATGTAATGAACATGGAGATTTGCTAAGAGTTCGATATATAGAAAAATTCGATATGGGGAAGTTCGATATATGGAGGTTCGACTGTATATATATATATATATATATATATATATATATATATATATATATATATATATATATATATGTGTGTGTGTGTGTGTGTGTGTATGCATATATATAGTTGATGAGTGACGAGTGTGCCATGAACAACTGTGCGGAAAATGCATCTCGCTTCGGTGCTAAAGACGGCTGGGATCAATGGAGGATATTTTTTTGATGGTGAAGAGAGGCCGCCATGACAATCCGGTGAGGTCGGGATCAAGCTTTGTTCCACTTTCTAGCTTTTTCTTTCAACTTGATTCACGTTGCATGTCTTGGTAATGCGCTGATTTCTTGAGGGTCTTGAGAAAAAAAGAAATGTCCCCACTTTTTTGCCTCCTATATATATATATATATATATGTATGTATATATATATATATATATATATATATATATATATATATATATATATATATATATATATGTATATATATATATATATATATATATATATATATATATATATATATATATATATATATATATATATATATATATATATATATATATATTCCTTTTTTCAGTTAGAAAGAAAGAAAATTCGCATCAGATCTTCGAAAAAATATCACTGAAGTGCCAAAGTACGTTATGTTGATGTTAACAGTTATATTTATTCGTTTTGTTGCGTTTCATGATTTATCCGGTTTTCCTTTTATTGTTATGGAAGTGTCTTTTGCTTTTATTCTAACGTACGCAATAGACTCCCATTTTGTAGCTGATCTGATATTTCCGTGTCAGTTGAGAGATTAAAAATGGTTTTTACGAACGTCATATTCGAAATCGTACACATTTCCAATCTTCGTCACTTTTCCAAATCGAAATCATTCTTGGAGAACACGAAATAAATTTCAAAGATGTGGTTAACTCAAGGCGTAAAATATAGTTCAGGGATTGATTTAGAGGAAACATTACATGTGCTTATATAAGATTGTCAGATTTTATATATAGATATATATATATAGGGTGAACCAAAAGTCTTCCCTGATTATAAATATTTATCGTGCTCAAACTATTATAATTAGACCTATGTTTGTTTGGATATATTGTAAGTACTGTTATAAATTTTTTCATAAGACCATTTACCTCAGTAAATTTTGACGTGTGCCCCCTTGGTAGCTCGGAGAATGTCGAAGCGGTATTTCAGTTCCCGCCAAGTGCTATTTAACGTGTCTTCTGTTACAGTACACACAGTACATGTTTCGTCTAGGAAATCACGCACTAAAGATCCCCAGTGTGGGGGTTGCGACATCTTGCTGAAAAAGTTGCAATAAGTCTAAGTAAATGTTAGGGGTAACGCTTTTGGGGCGTTCTCTTGAATCGACGCCATTCCGGCCGAAAATGATGTCCTCCTTTCAAATATTCACCAGAGTCCCTCTGGAAGGAGCACTCGCGTCATTCATTGTACAAAAAAACTACTAAAACTGACCTATCCAATGATACAAAAGTTACATTATTATATTAAACGGTTATATTGTAATGAATTTTTATAAACAGGGCAAGACTTTTGGTTCACCCTGTATATATATATATATATATGTGTGTGTGTGTGTGTGTGCGCTTGTGGGTGAGTGGGTGTAAAGTATGATTTTTTTGGTAGGAAATAGCTTTTTTATTTGATGCTTTTCATTCACAATCTCTATTCCAATCTTAATATTATGGAAGGTGTTACTTGTTTCAAAACTTTGGCAACGGTGTTTCCCCAATACTTTCTTCTTCGAAAATGGAGGAACTGACAGGACCATCTTTCGTTACTGACGTAGGTATGAAGTATAGGTAAAGTTAAATTATATATATGGGCTTTGGGATAACTTGAACAAGGAAAAAAAAGAAGTTATATATATATATATATATATATATATATATATATATATATATATATATATTTATACACCCATGTTATCTATATATGCATATATATATATATATATATATATATATATATATATATATATATATATATATATATATATATATATATATATATATATACATATATATATATATATATATATATATATATATATATATATATATATATATATATATATATATATATATATACATATATATATATATATATATATATATATATATATATATATATATATATATATATATATATATATATATATATATATATATATATATATATATATATACAGTTGGCTCTCTGTTTAACGACTTTCAAGGGACCGTGAAAAATCGTCCTAAAGTAGAGATCGTCCTTAAACAGAATTTGTGAAAAAATAACATTTCGCATAACGTCGGAGGGGCCGGGACTGGGAAATATCGTCTTTAAATAGAGATCGCCGTTAAGTACAGCGTAGTTAAACAGAGAGCCAACTGTATGTATATATATATATATATATATATATATATATATATATATATATATATATATATATATATATATATATATATATATGTATATATGTGTGTGTATATATATATATATATATATATATATATATATATATATATATATATATATGTATATATATATATATGTGTGTGTATATATATATATATATATATATGTATATAGTTTTGTGACTAATGGGACATTGTTGTTTAAAGTTATTTGTAATCAGGAACACGTGGACCCTTTTTCGTTTATTTGCTTATTTCTCCTTTAGATTTTTTATTAAGCCTTCTTAGAAAGATGTTTTCTTGCGCTCTTTTGTTTGAAAGAAGAAAATAACTGCTAGCGTAGTATTAGTTACGAATGATAAGGTTGGGACTAGGGCGATACACTCAAACTATGTACAGAATCGTATCGGAGAGGTGTAGTTGTACAGGTTATAAATACTTTCTAGAACACGACTTCTCCTGTGGCACAACACTTTCTGGAGTTGCCCGACTGTGCAGACCAGACTGTTTTATGTACAGCTGAAACACCTGTAAATAAATGAGTTTTTTTTTAAAGTGTGCATCTCTTGCTTCCAACATATATTTTCACAACACCTTCATTTACGTTATATATATATATATATATATATAAAATTGCTGTTGTCTCTGTATAACACTTCCGGGCTGTACTCATCTTTCAGTTGAAGCCCTCAGTAAACAAACGGTCGGTTAGGCTTAATTTCAATTTCAGATGTGGATCAGAATTTTTTCTTACCTAAAAACTAATATCTTCTCCATCAAATCACGTTTGTTCGGCCTATTTTTCTATAAAACATTCAGAACGAAAAAAAAATATTGGATGTTTTTAGCTGTATATTTAACAGTTTTTAAAAATCTGTGTACTTTTGCAATAAATTCTGAAAGCAAACAAACTTGAATGCGAATGAATCCAGTAGCTCAAGTATTCATATCGCGTAGTGAGCCGTAAAATACTGGATGGCAGTCTACTACTCCAATCGCATGAAAAATTAAACAAATAAAAAATAATGAAAGGGTTTGCTTTTACAAGGTGTGGATTAAATGCAATATTGTTAGATAATTCGGGCTATTTTTTAACTTTCATATACTTTTTCCATTATAACGTCATTATTATGACGTCAAAATGACGGGTTACCTTCTAGTATATATATATATATATATATATATATACAATGGAACCTCGCTTAACGAGCACCTCGCATAACGAGTATTTCGCATAACGAGCAAAATAAATCTTAAAAAAATGGCTCGCTTAACGATCAACATTTCGCATAACGAGTGACGTGGAAGGAAGTCCTCTCTTCACGTCACTCGGATCTTCACGTCACCAGGATCATCAACGGCCGAAAAATAAGTATTTAAGGGTAGTCATGGATGATTCGAGAAGCAAATATCATGGGACTGGAGGATAACAATGATATTGAGGAGTTTGTGGAAGAGCACAACCTAGATCTGACCACCGAACAGTTGATAGAATTGCAGTGTCTTTCACGGCAAGCAGTCGTAGAGGAGAGTTTATCAGTGGAGAAGGACGAAGAAACGGCAAAGAAACAATCTTCTGGCGCAATAAAAGAAATGATGAAAGCGTGGGAAACCGTTGCATCGTAAGTTACAAAGCATCACCCTGATAAGACGGTGGCTATGCACGCTATAAATTTATTCAATGACAATGCGGTGACACATTTTCGGCAAATTTTGAAGCGCCGAGACAAATAAATGTCGCTAGATAGCTTTCTAGTAAAAAAAATTAGATATGTGTCATAAATTCGTAAATAATAAACTACGTATGGATGATTTTGCTCCTTAAGAATTTATGTATAAGCAATTTTCTTTAAATAATAAACGTTACATTTAAAAAAATGTTGAGTATTTTTTGGCATGGAACGCATTATCGTATTTTACATTAATTTATATGGGAAAAATTGTTTCGCTTAACGAGTGTTTCGCATTACGAGTAAGACTCTAGAATGAATTATGCTCGTTATGCGAGGTTCCACTGCATATATATATATATAATGCTGGCCATCCAAAATGCAACACCAAGAAGGACAAGAGATAGCAAAGCCAAATTTATTCCAGAGATTACAGATAGTATCAATGAGAATTGATTGGAAATACAGCTTTCTTCGAAGTGAGGAAAACGAGAAAATTAGTAAAGAGTGTTGCTTCCACGTCTGTCAATGACCTCTGCGACACGCTGCGAAATTCACTGAAAGAGTTTTGGATGTGGTGTTGGGGAATCCACACGTAGCCAGAGTTCATCTGTTGCACCCGCGGTTGCGGCATGCCGGGCTAGGCTTTCTCCAATCATTGACCAGACATGTTCGACGGGCGATAGATCTGGAGATCAGGCAGGCGAGGGTAACAACGCAATCTGGTGGTCTCAGAGGAAATCTCCAACAATGCGTGGAACGTGTGGTCTCGTATTGCCCTGTTGAAACGTGGCCGCAGGCAATACCTGATGGTAAGGAAGGAGAACAGGCTGCAAAACCTCAGAGATATAGCGCCGGCTTGTAAGTGTACCGGTAATCCGTACTAGAGGGGTGCGGAAGTAGAATCCAATACCACCCCACACCATAACACCGGGTGCAGGACCAGTATGACGATGCATAACACAACAGTTGAGCAGCCTCTTTCCACGGTATCTCCAAACTCTAATCCGACCACCATCGTAGTGTTATAGGCAGAAGCGTGATTCATCCGAAATCGCAATGTCTTGCCACTCGGAATTCCATCTCCGCCGTTCAGTGCACCATTGCTAACGCAAACGTCTGTGGTTTAAAGTCAAGGGTAAGCGAGGCAATGGACGCATAGCGGACAGTCCACTGTGTTGCAAACGACGTCGTATTGTTCGTGAGGACACCAATTGTTGTGTTCCAGACTACGTTCGTTGTGTTATGGTGGCACTACGCTTCATCAGTGTTATGTGCACAATAGTCCTGTCTTCCCGTGGAGTGTTGCGATGAGACGGTTGCAATCGCTCATGTCGGTCCTCCTGCATCCACCGATTCCATATTCACATGACTGTGACTCGGCTACGTCCGACACGATGACCGATTTCTCGGAAGGATAATCCGCAATCTCTGTATGCAACGATTCTGCCTCGGTCGAATCCGAAACGTGCTCGGGTTTTTCTCCGAGGCATACTGAAGCTGTACACACAAAAAAATCGCACGAGAGCACAATTCACGTTCATCAAAACGGCCATCTTTCCTCTCTTTATACACAGTTTGTCGGGAATGCTGCAGTCACCCATGATGTGCTAGTGCGCTACAATCGTTATCATTTGCATATTCCTTCGCGGTATACGCATGATGCAAATTTCATGCTGTTTGGTTGCTTGCTTCTTGGTGTTGCATTTTAGATAGCCAGCAGTGTGTATATAGCGCGATTCGCTCGAAAGAGGCCCGAATATTCTGTTATAACTATCTCTAGGATGAAGCAATCTGAATAAAAAAATACGCTGTATACCTTGACGTATATGTTATCGATTGAATTTCATGAGATGCTGGAGGTGATCTCTGTTTTGCGCCAGACACGTTTCGACGCGGCACTCTTTGTTCTTGAATGTATTTGTAAGGATATCGTTTTCCCGTGGGGTCTTTTCCTTCAAATCTTCCACACTGCGAAGTTTGCTCCGATAGACAAAGGAAGAAGCCTGGTGGTGTCAGATCCGGCGACCGCGGTGGCCGAATCCCCTTTGATCTGTTGCCCCCCCCCCTTTAACCCTGTTGCCGAAGAAAGACTTCATTTCCGTCCTGCATTTTGCCGATGCGTGAAACGTTGTTCCATCTTACTGGATGTCACCTTCCGTTAGCTGAAGATCGTCTAGTTGATTCACGAACTGTTTACAAAAGTCGGAGTCAAAGAAAATGGGGCCTATGATGCGCAACCTAGACATCGCGCACCACACACACAGTTTTTGATCACGGTGCAGTGTTTGGTGCGTGGTAAAGGGTTTTTCTGCTGTCCATATGCAGGTGTTTTGCGAGTTAACAGCCCGAAAAATGGAACCACGCCTCATCCAAGATCCATGTGATCTGATATGCCATTTAGTGAGGAGAACATTGTTCGTTCAGATTGCGTAGTTTAGCGTGAGTTATTACAGAATATTCGGACTTTCTTTCGGGTGAATCACCCTATAGATACAGATAATTAAAAACTTATTGACACTTTTATACATAAAACCCCTTTTTTGTCTTAACCCGAGAGATTCCACTCTCGGATCACCTGGGCAGCTTGACCGGCCACACATCGGAGTCAAAAAACTACCGAACAGCGGGCTCAACTGCACATTCAGGGTGAACGCAGTTTAAGGGAAAAAGGGACATTCAAATTCAATTTTTTTTCAATTTACAATTTTTAACTGGTTATACAAAATGAGAATAATCAATTTTCCTTTTTACTACATTGAAAACCCTTAAAATTCAAAATAAGGAATTTTTTTCAGAATAATGCTTGTTTTTAAAAAAAAAAATTTTTTAAATGCTAACGTTTTTCAAAATGCCCTATGCGCATTCTATATTAATTAAAATCCTTACATTTTTTATTATACGTTTACCATATGTATATAAATATAAATGGGCATTTATTTATTTTTTTGTATAAATCTAAAGTCTTAAATAGTTTTTTCTACTCTGCCTGTTATTTTTTATGTTTTTTTTTTATGTTTTTACTTTATTTTATGGTCTATAAGTTTGAAAAATATTTAGGATTTCAAAAATATTATGCACAGTTTTGTGACAAACACTTCAATTAACAATTCTGAAAAAACTGGAAGATATCGGGAGAAAAAAAATACGCATGGAGCTTTTTGAAAAATTCTAGCATTTTTGAAGAATTTTTTTGATAAATAGGACTTAATTCTCCACAAAATACTTATTTGTAGATTCTAAGTATCTTCAGTGCAGTAGAAAAGAATAATAATTATACTCATGATGTATATAGAGTAAAATATTGAAAATTAAAGAAGAACGATATTGAAAGTCCCTCGTTCCCTTAAGGTACATGAATGATACACCCAAATGAAACACAGAAATCCAAATGTTAAAGGGAGAATATAACATAATTTGTAAACGTCCCCTCCTTGTTTTTCCCCTGTGGCTCACATTTTGCTTTTAACCCGGTTAAGGCTGCTGTTTGCTAACCCTATTGGATTATATCACCTCATTGTTAACCTATGGAGAAAATGTGTCCAAGGATTGCCAACTTGGATAGAAAGTTTTTTTTTAATATTGTACTCCTTAATAGAGAAAAAAAAAGTTTCCCCTTGGGACATTTTTCGTTTTTTTAGATAAAAATATTTTTAAATTTAAATTATTCGGGGGGAAAATCTGGTATAGTGTGTTTTAAACGCTCTTAAAATTTCTTTGGTGGACGAAATTTATAAAATGAATCCTGTTGCAAGATTCAGAAAAGTTCAGGCTATCTGCAAATATTTGATTATCAGCATTTATGTAGTAGACAAAACTTTTCCGTCGGTTAACATTGAGGTGAGCGAATCCAATAGGCTTAGCACACGGCAGTCTTAATGCTCAATGCACATTTAAATAGTATTTTCCCTTTGCTACCAATCAATTTGACTGGCTCACAATTAATGGATTCGAATTTTCTCGAGGG
Organism: Dolomedes plantarius; assembly: GCA_907164885.2. NCBI lineage: Eukaryota > Metazoa > Arthropoda > Arachnida > Araneae > Dolomedidae > Dolomedes > Dolomedes plantarius. The sequence continues at coordinate 142,533,517 of OU015502.1, forward strand.
CCACGTACAAATTGAAGCCCTTAGTATGATGTCTGCCAATATGGAGGGAAATGGATTTGTTTCAAGCAGATGATTGGATTCTGAAGGGAAATACGCTTAGACGTAGCAACAACATATCATACTGTCTTCAATAAAGGTTCCAAATATATGGCTGTAACTGAAATCAAGCTTCTTCAGAAGATAGATTTAGAAGTGTACACAGAGAGCCAGATCAATCCAATTAAATTAAAAAAAAACTTCTCATATGAGATTTGAGTGTGGTCTTTGGATTTCAATTCCCTTTCAGAGCAGTATTTTTATTTTTTCGTTACTCTTTTAGCACAAGTGAAAATATCAAAAACACTTAGAAATTTGAGTATAAATGAAAATCGAGAGCAGTTACCCTACCAAGAATGCCTGAAGTTAGGAGGGTTACCTTTTTAACACTGTCTGCCTAGATAGAAAAATAGAAAGTAAGGCACTGCAGTATTTGAAAGATTAAAAGTTGAGAATTCTTTAAAGCCTGGTTATTCTCGGCATATAAAGGAATATTAAAAAATACTTTCCCGGCATCACTTTTTTACCTCGAAAATTTTTTTAAAGAGAATTAAAGAAAAAAGTGAATACAAAAGCCACTAGCATATTTGTCACCTTCAAAAACCTCTTGCATGTATGACACAAAACAAGTTTTCCCTGGAAAATGCCCTTTTATACATTTAGATTACCCGGATTCACATGACTAAGGGCCTGTTCACATAGGAGTCCGTTGCGTTGCGTTGCGTTAAGGAAAAGATGACGTTCAGACGAAAATAAACCAATCATAGGCGTCCAAACGATTAGCGACGAAATTTTTAACGCCTATGATTGGTTTATTTTCGTCTCAACGTCATCTTTTCCTTAACGCAACGCAACGGACTCCTATGTGAACAGGCCCTTACTCTTTGAGCCAAAATTTCTTGCACGTAGGAATAGCGGAAAAACTGACGAAACTAGAAGAGGGAATCACCAAAGAGGGACTTCCCTCATTCTTTCAAAATGTGGAGTCCTTCAACAACTGGGGAAACACACTACAACCCCCGAGTCTGCTATAATATGGAAAATTGTGTGCTATGTGCATTTGCGGCTGAAGTGTGTCGCACACTTCCATTTTATTTGTCCCCTCAAGATGTTTTCAACGAGATTGGTGGAGGGGGACACATGTCGTCATAAAATTTGCGGCGACTCGCCAACGATCTGATTTCTGGCGGATCGTGAAGCCGGCGCTGCAGCAGCGGTTCTCGCCAAAGTAGCAACCCCACTCGCTGCTCTGTTCTCCCACACAGCTCCAGCGTTCGGCGAAAAATTCTTAGGCCGTCCGCACACGGAGCAACTCAAAAGAAACTGATAACCGACTCCAATCACAAACCAGACCGCGATGAGTCGCAACCTATGTAATTGAATGGAGCCACGCACACGGCGCAACTGGTTACAAACCCGTCAGCAACGCGTTTGTAATCAGTCGCAGGCAACTCGGCGTGTCGAGTCGCTAGCAACTTCAGTCGCCAGTTTCTCTCGCGTTGTGCGTGTTATTAATCAATCTATGTTACAGCCGCTCTTTTGGCAAGCTGCCAAATGACGTACACGAGTCACGTGACTTCTGCCTAGCGATGAAATGGAATTCTAACGTTTTTTGTTGTATGGAATATGTGCGCCCATATATACAGTCCATTTTTAAACGATTGATCAAAGACAATCTATTGTGACGATTTTTTAAAATAAATCAATTTCTGATAATAATTTAACTAAAGATAATGCCCGGAATAATGATGTTCTTCCTTCCGTGACAGGTCGCAAACTATTGATTTAAATCACTTTTGAGTAGGTCCGTGTGCATCACTAACGAGTTTGCAACCGATAAGCAATTGCAGTCGCTAACCAGTTCAGTTTCCTTTGAGTCGCTCCGTGTGCGGACGGCCTTAACGACTCGCTGAGACTTGAGTTATGTTACCTCATGCATTCACGCTCTATGTAATTGTTAAGTTATGTGTGAATATACAGCGCCGCCGTCAACTGAGCCAGGGCCCGGGGCAAAATAATACAGCGGGCCCCCCACTCAATATTTGAACATTGTATACATTTTTTTAGGCAACTCTTATTTAACCGGTGCCCCTGCCAGCCCGGGGCCCTGGGCATTTGTCCCCTTTGCCCCCCCCCTGTGTATATATTAAATATTTAGAGACAAATGAGGTGTCTCATTTCACCCTATAAACGAGCTGCAAATTTTATGCACCTCGACAAACACTGACTTGTAAACGAATCGAATTCATTTATTTCCAATTGTCTAAAGTAGGGTTTCAAAAAGTAAACGATGTAACGAACCACGGGGCGGTAAATTTAAATTCGAACTCAGCTGCCAACAGTTCTGGCTTCAAAAACAGATACCGATATTTTATCTTGGATTATGGGCTACAGTACAAAAGTTTTAAATTGCATTTCCTTCATCCTATTGAGTGGAACATGGGTTCAGTGCAGTCACAAATCTTCTGACTAAAAACAGAAACCGACTCCAAGTAGCTCATCGCTATGATTTAAAAAATGCTGCGGACGAAAATACTGAGCCTAACTTTAATAAATCGATAACAGCCCACCAAGGTCATCCTCATTAGGATTAGCTTTAATGCTATTCGTAAATTTTCTTTAATATTATCGTTCGTTATCTTCATTTTCTGTGTAAATGGGAATGTTACTATGTTTGGTTTAATAAATAATTTTAAGCGGGCAAGAGGTTGCCTTGCGGTAACGTGCTGGCTGATGTTCGGATCGAATCCCGGCGCGCGCCGTTAAATACCTCCGTGTCTAGGCCGGATATGGGCACGAAATCCGTAGACCGGAAAGTCCCTCTATGATGGTCAGTGAGGGTGGGAGAGGGTACGATCCCCCAGATGTCGCCCCCGGGGGTGCTCGATTGAGGTGGCAAAATTGAGGTGGCAACTAGACCCTCGTGGTGCTATTTCAAACCGGAGCCGCACACTTCAGCCCGTAGCCTATATGGACCTGGTCTGGAATGAATTCCGGCGGGGGAGGGGGGCATAAGAAACAATAATTACAAGATAAAAAGAACTTTTTATACACCATGTTTCTAAATTTTCTGTTGAATCATATAAACTTGACAATTCTATGTATTAATAAATACTTTAAAAAAATTTTTTTGGTGAATTATCCCATCAACTGGAAAGAAAATTAAGTTCATTGGAAGTTAACTTTCGTTTAGTTTTTCGTTCCCGTCCCGACCGATAGATGGCCGCACCAGTCTACAAAACAAAATTAACTGAAAATGAATTCAATGCTGCTTAAAGATGGCTAAAAGTATTAAAAGAATACATTGTCATCGTGTCCCGAGCTATTCTAAAAGTTTCAAATGTCTAGCTAGTCGGGAAGTTGGTTAAAAATCGATTGCAAGATTTGTACCGGACAAACACACACACAAACAAACAAACAAGAAAGCGGGTTAATAAAAACATGGTAACAACAACAACATAATTTTAAGCTTCAAGATGTCTTATTTACAACATCCTATTTTTTATTATGATGGACATAGATTGAAATATAGATACATTAAAGGACGCAAATTTGTCACTGCATCTCTTGTTCGCGTAGAGGGAAAATTTCTATGGGGGCACTGAATCTTTTTTCTGAAAAGGGGATGGTAGGCGAAATGTGTTGGGAACCCTGATTTAAAGG
>OU015502.1:142542215-142604715 GCA_907164885.2 Dolomedes plantarius
ATGTCCGTTTTTTCCTTGGATACGTGTTTGGAATTTTTATCCCACTTGAGGCTCCAATTTGACGTTTTTTTTCCTTTCTTGTTGACGATATTACCTATCGACGCTTTAGATATCACAAAACCATGACTCTCCCATCGTTTTTGGATAACGGAGTGTGCATATTTCTCTTCGGAAAGAGCATAAATGTAGCCTTCGAACCACTGCTTTGTTAAAAATGCCATTTTGAATAAAAACAAAATTTTCAAGCCGCAGATGATAATTTTGACTTTTAAAACCATAGTACAATTGCAATTATTTCTTTTGCAGCAAACGATTGTTTATTACTGCTTACCAAAATCGTCTAAAAAATGTGCGAACAGCCTCTGTATATATATATATATATATACACACACAGGGGGTTATCAAAATAATAGAAACACTAAGAAAAAACACAAAAATGTTTATTAATATGGCGCACAATCACCTTTCACTACTAATACCACCTGATTCACCTAGGATTTGAATTATGCAATTCATGAATAGTGGTTAAGAATACATTATATCATTTTTCAATGGAAAATTGGAAAGTTCCTGTAGAGATGGTGATAACTATTCTTTCCTGACTCTATTCACTTAAACAGACCACAGTGGTTGGATGATATAGAGTCAGGGGGATTGTGCAGGGCCACATAAGATGTTTGACTTCATTTTCATGCTCTTAAAACCACTATTTGATTTAACTGTATATATAGGGGCATTATCATCTCCTGCAGGACACAATGTTTGCACCATAGGATGGACCTGGTGAGCTAAAATTTCGACATAGTCCTTCCCAGTCAAACTCCCTTTTAGGGTTAAAATAGAGCCTCAAGGAAACCATGACATGCCATCCCAAACCCTGATAGACCTGCCTCCATGATTGACAGTTGACATGAGACAGCCAGAATCTTATGTTTGTGTGGGTGTTCTCAAGACAATTATAACTAGTAAAATGTGAATAATGCAACAGAGAAAGATATTAAATAACATGAAGAATTCAATGACTGTCAAACAAAATAAACAGAAATCCTGCACTTAGAGCTAAATGCACAATAAATGCAAGATTAAGAACTAAACCATATAACGAGTCAACTGACCGGTCTCTTCACCAGGAGGCCTAACCGAATCAGTTACCTCAAGGGGGAACTTTCTTAATAGGATGCAGGTCTAACCAAAAGACATCCCAAGGCCCCCATGGAAACAGATAGTCAAATCAATAGAAAATAATCAGAAATCCTGCACTTAGAGCTAAATGCACCATAAATGCAAGATTCTATAGCAGTAAAAAGAAAACATACAATCCTAATAAGAACACAAATAAAAAAACAGAAATACAAAAGGCTCACTCACCCTAAACCGATAAATCGTGAAATGAAGGTTATAACTAAAAAACAGCAATTTTAACCTTAAGAATTATGCCACTGCAGCATTACTACAGCGCCACACCCAATTGAAATTTTAAAGCCACAAGTATTGAAAGAAATTGTGAAACCAGAAAAACCTATCTTAAAATATACCCCAGTATCATTTTTTTAATACTTTTAGACTACAAAAGTTATTGGGGAAATTGTTCTTACATAGGTTTTCCTCGAAACTATTACACGCCTCCAAAAAATTGTCACTGTTATTGCAAATGTCTTTTATTCTATTTAGTTGCAAGTGAAAGATATATTAAATTTTATAGTTTAAATTGTTAAGAAGTTTTTAAATAGTTCTTAGTAATTTTTCAATAGTTACCTGAGGCTCGTCATGTAGTATGCAGGTTTTTTCTAATGATTCTTTAGCTTTTCAGGTTACAATTTAATTTTATATGCAAACAAAAATAAAGAATTTTTTCATGGTACATGGCTCATCGCGTTCCATAACAAGGAGCCCTTCTGCACATCTTGTTCCAGGGAGTGTGGTGGTTAATAATTTTAACAAAACAGCAGTTTTGTTAAAATAACTAAAAAAATATTCTAAATGTAAAGATAAAAGGTGTCTTACTTGCCTTCTGGCAAATAATAGTCAAATAAAAATTAATTCTAACAATGAAAATATTTTTTGTAAGTGTAAGGGCTTAATTTATGTTATAGAATGTCAGGATTGTAATTTGTGTTATATTTGGTAAATGGAAACTGAATTTAATAAAAGGATTAATAGCCATAGGTCAGCAATTAGGAATTTTAAAGATGCAACCTCACTAGACTATGAACTTAATACCTTATATGTCTCTTTCATTCAGCTTTCCCTTTTGTCCACTATCCTGTTTCGCAGAGGATGTTTTTCCATACACTCTGTATGCTGTAATGATTTTCAATACCGTAACTCAAAAAACACCCATTACCCTGGGAGTTGCGGTAACAGATACTTCAATTAGACACACTCCAACAATTTGCCCTTTTTGCAGGATCTGACACCTTATGCTTGTCTCCCAAAAGCACAATTCCCTTAGCTTCATTACTGCTACCTGACAGTAGAATGATATAAACACTATAGTCTAAACAATACTGATAAGCAAACTTGTTTTTTAAGGAATATGAAGCACATTTATAAAATCACTAATATTGATAGAAGTATCCATTATTTTGATAACCACCTGTATATATATATAAATCATTTGAACAGACACACTTACTAGATACTACTTACAACAAAACTATTATCACAGTCAATTTCGGCAGAAAAAAGTTTCCTCTCCACTGAGTGGCCGCTGATGGGAGTAATGATGCGAGAGAAATCATAATTTCCGTAAAAGACAAAAAACTCTCTCAGAAGTTCATCTGAATATATAAAAAAGTATCCATTAAATGGTGCTACAATACACATATAAACATAAACATATATACACATATATATACACACATACACATATATATATATATATATATATATATATATATATATATATACACATGTGGGTCAGGATAACTGTGTGGTGATTTAAAATAATTAAACTATTATAAACTATACTAACATTTAATGAATATTACTTATTTACAAATACATTTACAAAGATATGTTGTTAATTAATAACATAATAGGCTAATGAATATAATATATCAGTCGTCTACTGCTATCAGACAAAACACGTCATCGTTCTGCCATCGTCTACTCGCAGACTGACTGGGGTTGCCAGATCTCTTCTTTAGTTGAGCTGGAGCAGCGCAAATGAATTATAGTGTCATTTAGTGGAATATGCAGGTAGCACAGACTGATGTAGGCTCAGGAACCCATATATATATATATATATATATATATATATATATATATATATATATATATATATATATATATATATATATATATATTACTATGTCAGGGGGAAGTTCAGTGACCAAAATTCCTCACGGACAGCCCAGTAGAGGTGAGCTCTATTATAAAAATTTGTGACTGAAAATCCATGTCTTGAAGAGAAGAACAAGGTTGAAATCTAAATCTATACGATCCCCAGAACAAAGGGGGTAGTCAGTAGAAGATGCAAGGGTGATGCAATGCAGGTGTCCACATAAAAAGCAATGCAATATAAGCATTCTAAAATTTGAAACAGCAAGGTGTCTTGTGAGATCCTGAGGGATAGGGCAAGACAGCAGTTCACCCCAACTCTTACCTGCGACCTGCAGTTTATGTACATTACCAACTACTTCCCTGAATTTTTTGTCTATCTCAGCACAAGCTCAAAGAAAAGGGAAAGAGTACACAAGTTGTGATAACTTACAGCCAGCCCCCTTTAGCAAGATAATCAGCTCACTGGTAACACTATATACCACAGTGGCTAGGAATCCATTGATATGCAATATTCCAACAGGAGTTCAAGACATTACTGGTTAATAAACATGTCTTTGCCAGATGAGCAGAGTCAACATGGTGATAGGACCAAAGAGCTAAAATTGCTGCCTGGAAGTCAATAAACCCTGTTATGAGTTGCGATGGAAGGAAGTCTAGAGAGGGCTTGATTAATGGCCTCAATCTTGAAATTGGTTGCCTGCATTCCAACAGCTACAAAACCCTCAAACTTGCACTTACCATAAAAACCTGAATCTAAATCACCAATTGGTTCATATGAACCATCAGTGTTGATATGGTGGCAATGGCTGCTGGGATAACGAATATGAATAGTCTCCAAGGAATAAGCATTTTAAAGCACATGGTAGGATCACAAATTTTTTCTCATTAGTCCCTATAAAGAGGTTGAAAATAGGAGTGATAAACTCTGAAAACAAACAATTTGTTTCTTGAAAATGTTCATGTCTAGGCATGATTAGATTGTAGCTGGTCCTAAGCTCCTCTGCAGCAGAAAGGAAGGTTCTATGGGTATTTAATCTAGGTTGGCTAGGGAGTTGACTGGACCAATGGTCAAAATGTAGACTTACATCATTTTTCAGACAATTTCAAAAGTTGTTTTTCTCTTCTGAACTTTAGGTGCTCCAGATCAGTTTGGATCTCTATGGCAGCAATCATTGTACAACAAAAAGCCCCAGTAATAGGTCTTAAGAATTTATTTTGAACTTCATCTAAAATTTCACAACAGCTCTTTGAGGCAGTAGAGGTAAGTTCACCTCCATAGTCAAGGAAAACACAAATATAAGTTTTATAAACTGTGCTTAGAACTTTTTGAATGGGAAATACCAGGAAGTCTTTTTAGTAATTTCATTCTATCAATGCCCCTGCAAACCATCTTAGTTGAGTGATTTTTCCAAAGGTACAGGGCACAGTGGAGTGACTTTTGCAAAGGTATAGGGCATCATTTGCTTTGGTCAAAATTTTTCCTTTATAAGACAAGGATAGAGTGTGTGACTTGGTTGAGAGGATAAACAACTGACAAACTGTTTTTCATAAGTTGACCTTCCTTTGACTTTCATCACAGCACCACTCCAAAGCAGCTAGGACACCATTCACACACTCATACAAACACACAAACACACAAACATACACACACACACATAGGCGGTGGAAGGCAAAGTGGTGTAAGTCACATTTTCAACTTTTTTTATTTGAAGGCAAAAATGTAATCTTCATGTTCAATTTATAGTGGAATTACAAATAATTATTATTTGCAATATTATAATAATTATTATGAATTATAATTTGTTCAATTTATATTAGAATTTTTTTTACGTTTTGCAGTAAAATGCTTTGGACTTACACCACTTTGCCTTTCACTGCCTCAATATATATAAATATATACATTAATATATAAAAAGAATTTTCACAATTTTCAAGACCATGAGCAGCTTTGAGACTTACCTATGGTCTGACAGTTTGAAGAACTTTCGAAGTGACTCAGGTATTTTGTGATATCATAAGACCAATTGTCGAGATTTTCCAAAAAATCTGAAAGATAAATGAAATGGTGTGCATTGATATAGCTTACATATTAGCAACTCTGAGAATGTTTATATATATACAGTGGTACCTCAATACTCAACGTTAATTAGTTCCAGAAGGAACAATGATCACTGAGTGAATTTTTCCCATACAGGGTACTGAAAATAATTGAAATAATCTGTCACTGAAACCCAGAAATTTCACATATTACTTAGCAATTTTAAAATGGATAAGGTTGTTTTTTGTTACAAAATAACATAATTAGAGAGACAGTAATTAGATAAAATGAAACAAAATTCAACTTCTCTTAACCACTATATATTAACTCACTATATATATACACATATGAATAAATAAATATATATTTATGTAAATATATATATGTATATATATATATGTATCTATCTCTCTCTCTCTCTCTCTCTATATATATATATATATATATATATATATATATGTGATGACCCGAATGGTCATCTCGTTAAAATACTGCAATCGAGGCCGTATCAAAGATTCCGAATCATAATTAATGAATATAGTTTATTCGACGTAACGATCAACACATCTTACTCAGTTCGGAGCCAGCCTGCGTCTCTCGCTAAAAAGCGCCAAAATAGCATTAGGAGAAAGAGGTTGCCAGAATTGGCGGAGGAAGTTAGTATGTGGAAGGCGGAGTGTTTACGTCAAGACGGGTTACCATGGCAGAGATGAAGTACAGAATGGGCGATTATAGATAGTTAGTAATATTATCACAGAATATCCCCCCCATCTAAAATGGATTGGAGCCGCGGCCGTCGACTCCAAGAAACTCCAGATAGTGAGAACATGAAAATTAGTAGTTAGAATATTAAGTTGAAGCTGGCTCGAAACTCTCAAAATTTTTTTACACTTTAAAATGCAACTGAAAAGGCTTAAACATGTAAATATTGCATAACATTATAAACAAATAGCTGGAGAAAAATAAAAATGGAATCGTACACTTAAATGAAGACACTAATAAAAACAGATGTAAAGACGTTCCAAATACAGATACAAGAAAAATATTGTGCAGGTCTCAGTCCCTGACATGTGTATCACAGTCTGAAATGTTTTCAGATTAATGGACGGGTACAGTTCACATAGTAGTAAAAGTCACAAAAGTTATTTTTATTCACAGTCTTTATCGTGGAGTAGGGATTTAGTTCTTTTGGAGATCTCCTGGGTTGTAGTCACTTTTTTTTTTATATACACAAATAATGTTCTTTGTTGTTCTTTGTCCGTTGCACGTTAGTAATTGACTTTTCTTTGAGCAAAACACTATCTATATTTTATTTATTTATTTTTCTCTTGATCATGTACACAAAAATATTAAAATTATTCTTTCAGCAATTAGTAGAATAAATTTACCAAATGCTGTCAAAATTAACTTTCAACATCAATACCAAATGTCTGGCACCTGATGTTGCAAAAATTCGAACAAAAATACAAATTCCAACAATTGACACTAACATTCAATTATTGTGAAGAAATAAAAAAAAGCAAGACAATACAAACATAAATTTGAGGTATGTGACCTGTTGTGAGTACATCCTCGTGAGCGTTTACCAAAGGGAAGGTGCTTCTAACCTGAAACTCAAGTTGAGCAAACTGCACAAAATGAAAAGGGGCAGGCAGTTTCTCAAACATGAGAGGGAAAAGCAACTGTTCAAAGGGAACATTTGAAAAGTGTGAAGAAACAGGGAGGACAGTGAGTGGAAACCCCAGTATAAAAATCAATAATATTTATTTAGTACATAGTATATTTCATATAAAATGTAGTAAGCTTCAAAAAGTTTAAAAAAAAATATGCGAGTTTCACTTACACTCACGGGGTTTCTTCAAAATTAACTAGGATGGCGATAGGACAGGAATGCTAAAAAGAAAGATTAAGGATAGCTGAATGATTTACATATTGGTGACTTATTCATGGTGTAGTTTGAACTTCTCAGGTGAATAGTAAAATCTCAATTTTGATGAATGTACAATTTCAGTGAGTTTTTTCGTGTGGTAATTTTCTTTATCAATTTCATAATTAACTTCAGATAATTTTTTAATAATCTGGTAAGGTCCTGAATAAGGAGAGGTCAATTTTCTAGTGTTTGGGTATTCGAATTCCTCATATATTACTAAGTCTCCAGGTTGAAATTTAGATTCTTCAAATCTAGTATCATATCTCGTCTTATTTTTCTGGTGGTATTCAAGAGTTCTGGATTTAGCTAAAGTTCTTGCTTCATTAAGTGGAGGATAAGTATTTTGGTCAGTTGGAGAATCAAACGGGAGTTTGCCAAATAATATGTAGGCAGGGGTGAACTTAGTTACAGTATGAGGTGAGTTGTTATATTCAGTAACAACTTGCTCTAGCACTTTTGTCCACGGAACCTTTTTAGAGGTAGCATTTACCTTACATTTTAGGCGGGTTACAAGGGATTGATTTACCCTCTCCACTTTTCCGTTCGTCTGGGGATGATGAGAAGAAGTCAAAAGTTGTTTCACATTATGGTTTTTAAGAAATTTTTTGAATCTGGATGATGTAAAAGCTGCGTTTCTATCGCTTAACACTTTCTCTGGAATTTGCACATTAAAAATTTGACTTAGGCAATTGGCATATGTTTCTGAAGTTACACTCTTTGAGGGAAATGCCCATACATATCGGGTTGCATGATCAATCACTATATGTAAATATTTTTTGGTTGAGTTGTAATAATTAAACCCTCCTACAGTATCAATAGATAAACATTCAAAAGGTTGGTCAGTTGAGGGCACTTCTTGCAGGAATCCAAATCGTTTCTGTTTTTTCTTTTTATTTAGCTGACAAGTATGACAATGTTTCACGAAGTTTCCTATATCTTCACTAATATGGGGCCAATAATATTGAGGGGTAATTAAATTTAGCATAATTTGAACTCCTGGATGTCCGAAATTTTCATGGGTATTAGTTAACAATTTTAATCTTAAGGATTTAGGTACTACAATTTTACAAAAGTTCTTTTTCTTAATTACCATCATGTCATTAATTTCTTTATAATTTTTACCACACACATTGTCAATTTTCTGTTGTTGAATAATTTCATTCCTATCTAGTAAATGTACACAGTGTTGGAGATGTTGAGAAACGGGATGTCTTGAAAGCATATCTGCCTCAATGTTAGTAGAACCCTTCTGAAATCTAATTTCGTAGTCATACATGCTCAATTTAAGGGACCAGCGGAATAATCTACCTTTTAAATTTTTAACATTTTTTAACCAAACAAGTGCCGCATGATCAGTATGTATGACAAATTTTTGCCCATGGAGATAATAATGAAATCTGTCTAATCCGTCAACAATGGCTAAACATTCCAATTCTGTAATTGCGTAATTCTTTTCATAATCTCTTAAAGTTCTCGAATGGTATGATACAGGGTGAAGAATATTATTTTGATCTGGTTGCTTCAAAACAGCTCCAACAGCACTTTGGGAGGCATCAACATAGAGGTGACATGGTTTACTAGAATCGTATAACTGTAACACTGGTTTTGATATTAAGATTTCTTTCAACTCGTCAAAAGCTTGTTGACATGTTTCATCCCAATGCCATTCTTTTTCAGTAATCTATTAAGAGGAGCTCTAATTTTGGCATAGTTGGGAATGAATCGGTGATAAACATTTACACTACCGAGAACTCTTTGTAACTCTTTGGTATTATTAGGATTTTTCAATTTTTTAATAGTTTCAATATTATGATTATCAGGAATTACTCTACCATTTTTTACTTCATAACCTAGAAATTTTATCTGATCTTTAGCAAACACACATTTCCCTTGGTTTAATTTAATATTTTCTCTTTTAAACACTTCAAATAATATACTTAAATGTTCCAAATGTTCTTTCTCAGAAGAAGAGTAGACAATTATGTCATCAAAGTAGCTACATGCAAAATCAATTTTGTTTTTTGTTAAAATTCGCCTAATGGTTCTGTTAAAAATGGCTGGAGCATTTTTCAGTCCAAAGGGGAGCCTTAGCCACTCGAATAACCCAAAGTTTGTACTGAAAGCCAGCTTTTCAGTGTCTGCGGGGTGAATGGGAATATGCCAGAAACCAGATCTGAGGTCAAGGATAGAAAAAATTTTGGCGTTACTCAATTTATCTAATAAAGTATCAATTCTGGGCAAAGGTTCTGCATCTGTTTTAGTAAGGGAATTCAATTTTCGATAATCAATGCACAATCTTGTTTTCTTACCCTCCTCACGCTTGAGTACCAAACATACAGGTGAACTGTATGGGTTGCAACTTTCCTTAATTATGCCTGCTTTCAACAATTGATCAATTTGTGATTTAATTTCTCCCTCTTCCTTAGGGGAAGTTCTATAGGGTCTTAGAGATACAGGCAAGTTAGATGTTAAGTTAATTCTTTGGGGTTCAATATTAATACAACCAACATCATATTTACTTTTGGAAAATACAGATGAATTTTTAATTAACAAGTTTTCTAAATTATTTTCTTTTCGATTAAGATTCTGAGAAACAACATTGGTTACAGAGTCAACAGTTTTAGGTATGGTATCATTTAGAATTATATTCTCATTATCATCTTCATAGTTATTTTGAACAAAATACTCAGGTTGAGGACTGGACTTATTTTGGCTGTTGAACAGACCACCTTGGAATTGAATATGGAGTGACATATTTGCTTTTGTCATATTACCTTCATAATTAATTATTACAGATTTTTGTTTTACCTTTAGGTTTTTACAATCAATATCAATTTCATAAATGTTACATTCATTTAGACCTAATATTACATAATCCAAGTTATTGTCAATTACATATAACACAATATCTCTGATAATTTGGCCAATTTTCATCCTAACCTTACAGATTTTGTTCATTACAATATGGCCTTGTGTTTGTACAACTTGTATACCTCTTATTCTGGTTATTTTCAAATTTAACTGTCGAGCAGTTCTGGTGGATATCACTGACAGAGTTGCGCCACTGTCTATTACACAGTCTACATTTTTATTATTTGACAAATAACCGGACACCTTTAATAGCCAGGAATTAGGAGTATTCTCTGAGGGTGGTTCAATTGCAAGGGGTGAAGTCCTCTCATTATCAGCTCTTTCCATTCTGAATGGACAAATTTGATGCCAATGAAAAGCATTTGGAATACCTCTCTCTGTACATATTCTACATGGAGTGGGAGACAAAGTGGGTGAGTTATCATAATTATGATGGCTAGAAAATCTAGGGTTATTGCTCCGATAGTTAGGATTTGATGGTCTTTGGTATCGATAGAAATTATGAGGTCTCTGGTAAGTCTTTTGCCTCGGGGCATAAGTTCTAACATCATTTGTATATCTTGGTACATCTGACCTATTCCAAGTTTGGGAATCATTCCTAAAGTAATCATTCCTGTTTTGAATTTGGGGAGTTCTAACAAAGGGAGTTACATATCTGGGCGAGTCATTACTGGGTTGTGGATTCTCTCTTATTTTTACCAGTCTGTGAGCTTGATTAAGCCAAGCAATTGGGTCAGCAGAGGGATTAATGGTCATTAATGATTTTAGTTCTCCGGGGAGGCCATCAGTTAAACCCTCCATGATCATTTCACTTCTTAAATTTAACTTTTTTCCGATTTCTAATTTTTCCCTGAAATATTTGGTTATGTCATCGTTTACCTTAAATTTTAACCCCGCAAAATCACCAAAGGTAGTTAATGTAGGGGTAAAAAAATTTTCTTTTAATACCGTCACTAATTCTGCAAAATTATTAACTTTATAGCAATTCTGTATATACACGTTAAGTGCGTTACCCTTTACAAAACATGAAAAATTTTGTAATTTCCACTGTTCATCTCTATTCCCTTCAATACATTTTTTATTAAAATAAGATAACCACGAATCTATATCAATAAAGCCTTCCTCAAAGGGCACAATGTTAATTTCGTTTTCAACATTCGGGACTCTAAAAGAATCGTCATGTTCGACATTTACTTTGGAAGTGGTCATCTTGTTTTCACTTTTACAATACCATAAAATTACAAAAATAATATAATTACTGACCTGCTTATACACCAATTTTTGTACTGTAAATTGCAATACTAACTGAGAAAATTTTGAGAGTAAAACACTTTGATGGTGATCTTGAAAAATAGATTATTAGAGCAGCATTCGGCGTTCACTCTAAAATCGTAATTATTTTCTTGCTTTTACGATGGCGTAGTCCAAAACGGAAAGAAAAAATGGTGAGGTCAGGCGAAAACGAAACTGGAACGAACCGGAACAATGGCATCTTTACTTGCTTCGATGTAGTAGATTTCTGTACAAATTTCATGATTTTGGATGAGGAATGTTTTTCCTTTGGTCATTTCAAGCTGGTTAATTCAGGAACGCATGCAGGATTCGAGATCAAAAGTGTAGAGCAATGGCATCTTCATTTCTCACAACGCAGTCGCAATCTCAGGCGTGGCAAAAGTTGATTTCTTCATCCAAACGCCAAACTTGGTTCTCCATCCTGTCGAGCTGGTGTGATGACCCGAATGGTCATCTCGTTAAAATACTGCAATCGAGGCCGTATCAAAGATTCCGAATCATAATTAATGAATATAGTTTATTCGACGTAACGATCAACACATCTTACTCAGTTCGGAGCCAGCCTGCGTCTCTCGCTAAAAAGCGCCAAAATAGCATTAGGAGAAAGAGGTTGCCAGAATTGGCGGAAGAAGTTAGTATGTGGAAGGCAGAGTGTTTACGTCAAGACGGGTTACCATGGCAGAGATGAAGTACAGAATGGGCGATTATAGATAGTTAGTAATATTATCACATATATATATATATATATATATATATATATATATATATAAAGATAGAGAGAGAAATATATATATATATATATATATATACAGTGGAACCTCAATCAGTCATTCCTTGAATCATCATTTTCCTGTATGTGTTAATTATTTCGTCCAATGATATTTTTTTGTTATGATCCCACATACATAGTTTTCCTGCATTTATCGTTCAGTTCCATCAGTCCCTTGAAAAATGATAGATCAAGGTTCCACTGTATGCATATATATATATATATATATATATGTATATATGTCAGAGGTTTTCTAAGAGGTTAAACTTTAAGGGGTCACAAAGGGGATTTTTTATACGGAAAGTCTGATTTAAAATGTTAAATGCCATGATTATTCATATTCAATAAGATAATATGGGGATATGAATGAATAAGCTATAGGAGTTATTAATAGAATTGAACGGCCTTGGGGAAAATTAAGAGATGAGAATCGCAGGCCTCATTGCATAGAGAGTTATTTTTAGAATTTAGACAGGGTTTCACAAGGAAAAACTGCAAACCTCAGTAAAGAGGAATCTAGAACTTTCCATGCAATACGAAGCAAGTATTACTAGGTGGGCTTGAAAAGACAAAGAACTTCAGAGACATGTAGACTTTCAGAATAGCAGGATGTGTCTGTCACGGGGACGGGACGATTCGCGATTGAGATGAATGGTGAGATGCTTTCAAAATCATAAAGAGAGTTTTAAGCTTGATAATTGAATTAGTGAGGCGATAATTTAATAATGGAGTCAAGAAAATTTAGATAAGTGAATAAAGATATTTTGGAAAATTAAAAAGGACTTTCTATTGCCACTCTGATCATGATGACTGATTGCTGTTGGGCATAGGGCAAGTTTGCTGCTTGTCAAAGCCCAGCAATTAAATTAGTTAATAGCAGTATATCCTGTTATGCAGAGGAAGAGTGATATGGTAAATTAAGATGGTTATGTTTCTTTAACTTTACAAAATAAATATACGGAAGCTAGGAATAATAGTGTGGCTGGCAGTATATAAAGAGAAAAGCAGATATAAAAATAAAACTTCTTTATTTAAAGTTATAGATAAACTGATATAACTATTTAAAATTAAACATAATAAAATAAAGCTGTCTCAGACATACAGTCCACGAGAAATCTCACTCACAACAGGCTCTGCATCAGCCGTGAGAACAGAGAAAGAGAGTAAGAACCAACAAACTCGCTACACAGTCAATATATATACAAACAATATTTGCATAAAATATAAAAGCACACAAAAAGTTGATCCCAACTCATAATCAATAAACCATGGGGAAAAATAAATGAAAAACCCCACAGATGATTACTCAATTACTAGGGTATTAAAATATTATATTTGGCAACTGTCAAAATCAAAAGAATGGCGTGAGTGCAATACCAAACTACGGGAAAACTACATGTAAGTCACTTTTAGATAAAAATCCCAACAATATAACTATAGGTTTTACCAGTTCTGTCGAACATAGCTTGGACAGCAGGCAGCACAGGTGGACTGCGCGTCTGGAGGAAGTGGACAACCATGAGGAAGACAGCATATGTTTTGAACCTCCCAGGGCCCCCCACAAGCCCCCATTGTTTTGCCCAGTACACAATGACCCGCATGAGGGGGCTGAAGCGATCGTCCAGCTTCCCGCATAGTAGCATTAAGTTTGTGCTGTGCAGGGCTAACCTAAAATAATAAAATGTATATATATATATAGGGTGTTTCATATAGAAGGGGACAATAAGAATAGCATATATATTTATAATAGTGTCTCGATATAGAATATCGAAAACCCAATCGAGCAGTATTCTTTGTGCAGTGGTGCTGAGCACGGTAATGGCCCAGAAGTTAAAGCTTATCTTTCAACATCGAAAAAAATAAAATAAAATAAGTTGAGAAAAACCAAATTTAAGATAAAATTAAAGTCATTTATTATTTAACTTTAGAGGATTAAAAACATTTAAAAAATACACTAACCGGCTACATTTCCCGGTAAAAAAGAAACAATTAAGTAACAAATATGATACAAGACTATAACGTTGAGTATCAAAAATAAATCTATACAACAGCGATACACCACCGCCGAACTGCCGTTTCATTCCTTATATATAGTACAAGAACACAAGGTTAACAAGCTGCAGTTACATTTCAAGCAGTCAATCACAAAACTACAATGAAAATTTGAATATTCCCAATAATTTGCCTTTAGCGAATGAAAATACAATGCGAGTTTAACTTTCACCAAAAATGACGGTGACGTCATTTTCTAACATGGCTTTGTTTACTAAAATGTCGTTTGATGCTTTCGTACGACGTACTTCGTAGTAAAGCTAACATCCGAGGATACATGATTAAAATTTAAAAGAAATAACAAGTTTTTATATTTTTGGGTGCTTTTTATTTGTGTATAGTTGCCAGGATATAATTCAAGTTAGGGATAGTGACCTTTTATAAATAAAATATGCCGATAAATGGCGCTGACTTCTAACAGTTTATTTAGCCAAAACAAATTAATTCTGAAACTACAATTATACAAGTTTTACCTGACAACAATGAAAAATCTTCGAGTTACAAAATCACCGCTAGAGGCACCGTTAATCAAAATAGCACCATCTATACAGGAGAAAGCATACTGTGTTTTGGAATATGCCAAACACATCATCATTTATCATTGATCAAAGACATTTTTACACAAAATTTGGTAAAGAACCACCGTATCATCACAACATCGAACAGTGGGTGAAGTAGTTTCAGGACACACACTGCTTGTGTAAGAAAACCAGGCCAGGATCAGAAGCCCAGGCAGAAGTGGTTGAAAAAATTCGTGAAACGTTTTTACGAAGTCCCACAAAATCAACACGCCATGTGAGTTCTGGTCTCAATGTGTTAAGGAAACATCTAAAATTCCAGCCATACACCTTTCAGATGGTTTAGGCATTAAAATCTTCAGACAAACAAACCGTTGCATAAAGCTTTCTGTGAGAATTTGCAAGATAAGCTGGAGGTAGATGGTTTCATGAACAGATTTGTGTTTATGGATGATGCCCCTTTTCATGTTTCTGGCAAAGTTAATCACCATAATTTACAATCTGGGGGCACAGAAAATCCACATGGTGTAATGGAACATGAGTGTGATTCTCCTAAGGTGAATGTTTTTTGTGCCATTTTCAACAGTTGTGTGTGTTGTTATTTTTTCTTCATGGAAAAATCGATAAACAGGTGCATTTACCAAGATATGCTAACAGAGTGGTTGTTCCCTCAGTTGGAGGAAGCAGTTTCCGGCTTCATTTTGCAGCAAGACAGTGCTACACCACATTGGCATAAAAATGTATGTCAGTACCTGGACGATAGTCCACCCCATCACAGGAATAGCTTTGCTGGATCAAACGAAATGCCACTGCTTTTTTGGCCACTGAGATCTCCAGACCTAACCCCTTGTGATTTTTTTCCTATGAGGTTTTGTTAAAGACAAAGTGTTCGTGTCTCCATTTCCCCAGGACTTACAGCAACTGAAGCAGCGGATAACTGAAGTGCTCAAATCACTAACAAAGGATCCGTTCTTTTGTCTTTCAGAGTGTACCAGGAACTGGAATACTGCATAGATTTTGCCATGTCACCAGAGAGGCACATATAGGACAACTATAGAAACTTGAATAACTATAGTTTCACTGCAAATTTGATTTATCAAATTAAAATTATTACAGCATTCACAGGTATCCGTTCTTTTTGTCCCATTCAATATGAAACACCCTGTATATGTATATATAGGGTGATCCTATATATAGGGTGATAGGGTATACCCTGTATATGTATATATAGGGCACCTGTTTATCGATTTTTACGATACAGATAAATAGATAGATATAGATAAAAAGTTGAATTTGTTGAGCTATGTACCATTTAAAAACAGAAGACACTAGCATATTCGAAAATTACTCTGTTTTCTGGAGGAAAAACAAACAAAAAAATGAACAGCCATTGCTAAGTGAAAAAGAACCTACATGCGTACATCAACTCATATGAGTCTGCTTAAATATATGCATCAGCCTTTGCCTAGGTGCACATACGTCATTCATACATTAACATGATCAGGCAGTTACATCATAGTGATGTGGCAGACGAATTTAGGTGAGAGAAGTAATATGCATGAGATAAAAATGCCAGGAAAAAAAAAAACTACTTGTGACATTATATTTTTTCTTTTAAGGGCAATGGAATTAATCAATAAGACAAGTGAATTACAAAGTGATATAATAAATAGCCTTTATATCATCCTTAAATATATCAAAGAGCACATATGGATGAATATTTTTTAAATTATTGTTTCAATGGAAGGAACAAAATCTTTTATTCAATTAATTAGAACCAACAGAACTGCAAGAAAAAATATTGGTAGAAAATATATTAAAATAATTATATATAAACATACACACACATATATATATATAGATATATATATATATATATACACACACATTTAGGGTATATATATATATATATATATATATATATATAGGATAAAATATTACATTAAAAAATTACTTTAAAAATACCTGTTATTTACAGATAGATCACATGGTAAGTTTTGATAAGAAAAGTTCAAGATTGGGCAACGTCCAGGAATCACTGTCAGCGGTTCTTTGAACTTCAACTCTTGGAGAATTTTCCTAACCGTTAACAGCTGAGTTTTAACGGCATATACTTTATTAACTGAAACTTTCACTTCTTCATTTTCTTCAGTTGAAACTAATTTTTCCTCAGTAGGATGCTGAAATATACAAGAAAAAAAACTTGATTAAAAAAAGAGTTAAGCAATATGAATGTGGATGTAAATTTATGAATATATATATGTTTGTTAATGTGGAGCATTTGTCAATCAAGACATTGGCACTTAAACTGCAAGAATCATTCATTGTTTTCAATGGAGACTCCGAACAGATGCACCAACACCACCCTCCTGGTGCCACTTTAATTTTGACTGAGAACCTCCAAGGGTGACATTTGGGGGGATGGCACCTTTTCTCTCTCTCGCTCTCCCTATATATATATAAGTATGTATGTGTGTGTATGTGTATGTGTATATATGTTACCGTGAAAGACCGAAATTGGAAAATGTCGACATTCTCCAGTGAATGTCAACACATACCAAATACGTCGGTGAAAGACCGAATATTTAGTCATATTCTTATACATTTGGGCCATCACCGGTGTATGTCGACAAGCACAGATATGCGCTGGTGCATGTCGAACCGAAAAGCCAAGGAAACAGACAGAGAGGTGACAAAAATGCCAAATCCTTTGTTCTGCAATGATTGAGGTCACGTGGCATCTATTTATTATACTCTGGAACACTGCTGCTTGTCAATCTTATGTAAGGTTTGCTGGTGCGTACAATGTTTTCTTAATTTTTATTTTTTTATCTGATACCCTAATTTATATTGAATGGCTACTGCATTGAACCACGATCTTTCCTTTTTTTTGAAAAGTTACATAAAAATGGAGAATTGAAGGGAAACAATGACAGAGGAAAGAAAACTAGTCAATCTGTCAAATGAAGGTAAATCTTTGAGAAATGTAGCTAAAATAGTTGGCTGAAGTGTGAATTACATTCAAAAAGTCATTTAAAGATTTAAAAAGGATAGCACATTAGACAATAAAATAGGAAGAAGCCGAAAAAGACTATTAAGCTCAAAAGTAGTGTGAAGAATTTTACATCAAATAAAGGTTGATTTTAAAATAAGTATTCCAAAAATTGCTTCAAGTACTTCTAAAACTTTGGGAAAATCTATTTCTCTTAAAACTCTATGCAGAGGCCTCAGAAGAGCTGGCTATAATCATTGCCGGATTTCTGCCTAGGCCTACAAGGCCCCGGCCTAGGGGCCCAGCCATCCTAAGGGCCCCGGTGGCTTTACATTAGCTCAAAAGCCTGGCTTGCCTTATCAAAAAGCTTTATCAAAAATATTATAATAAATATTTTTACTAAATAAATTTTTTAATAAATATTTTTCATTCTTTTGCACAGAAGAAAGTTCGTCGTATGATTCTGTAAATTTTCTAGCATAACGTAACTATAGTAACATAGACTGTATTATTCTGATGTTTATTAAAGTCATTAAAGTTGATTAAAAATTATATGTTCTGAACTAGTGCATTCAATTTGCTAAATTTCTAAAATAGCTTTGAGATGGTGGGGGGCCCAAATGTCAAGTGCCTAGGGGCCCTGAGTCTCTGAGTCCAGGCCTATAATGGCAGGAAAGCTTAGAAAAGGCTCTTTATTGGTAAAAGGAATAGAGAAAACTGATTACAATTTGCAAAAGATCACATTTTAAAGCCCAAACTGCTTTGGAATGAAGTTGTTTTAGTGATGAAAGCAAGTACAATGTTTTAGGCAGTAATGGCTGTTGAATGATTTGGTGCAAAACAAACAATGCTTTCAATCAAAAATTCAATTCAAACTGTTAAGCATGCAGATGAGTCAGTTATTGTTTGGGGGAGCATGGCAACAGTACGTGTGGGGAAGCTTGTATATATAGATGGCATGATGGCATATCTTGATATACTGAAGAAACATTTGAAGGATAGTGCTGCTAAATTGGGATCCCAAGAACACAGAATATATACTAAAGCAATGACTGCTGTATCATTCTCTGCAATATTTTAAAACACTACCACAGTCTCCTGACTTGTGACAAATTCTCAATAATATTCGAGAATTTGTAGTCCAGTCTTGAAAAAGTTTACAAAAACACCACATCACCAGTAAAGAAAATTTGAGACTTATATTGCAAGAAGAATAGAAAGAAATATCTGCCGAAATAACTAAAAATCTTGTAGATTCAATGCCATGACAATTGGAGGCAGTTATTAAAGCAAAAGGATATGCTACTAAATATTGATTCTCAATTTTTATTTTTATTTTGTATGCATGAAAATTGTTGAACAAACTCTCAATTTTGTGAGGTCAAGTTACTGTGCATATCCTTTATAAGTTGGTCTTTATGTCTAATTAAACATAATTGTTTGTTTTTATTTATAAGGATTGATGAACATAAAATGTCTTAACATATCTATGCTAATAAAGTCTGACTGTTTTTCCTATTTCATGACTTTTTCTCCATTCAAACATAACTTTTCATATCAAAAATAAAAGTACCTACCATTTTGGGAGTCACTGTAAATAAAAGAGAGGTTTAAAAATAAGTTTTGATTCCAAAAGGGAAATGTCTTTAAATAAAACTTCACGGAAGAAAAAAATATATACAAATATAAAACACTGTACATTGTCTTACCTCATTTGCATTCAAAGTGGAAAACTGAAGAGATAAATCGACGTCGCAACCTTTTAATCCCAGGCCATTAATAGAGGAACCAATCAGACAGACTGAAACTGCGGATAGAAAATACGGCTGGAGAGCTCTTTCTAAATCTTTACATATGCTTCGGCGTAAATTTACGTCATCCTCAGGTAATTTCACCGTTGAGTGAAAAAGATCGATCTGTTCTTCAACCTGCCCACAAAATACAATATGTAAATCCTCGAAGTGATAAACTTCCTTTATTTAAGTAAATTGTTTTTACTTACAGATCTAAAGTTTTGAAGAGACTCCATTAAACATGTGTGCGATATATTTTTCCCCTTCGTTTCTGTCACTGGTTTAAAAATTATTTTCTGGGATCTTGTCTCGAAATGATTTTTCCTCGCCGCTTGCGGAAAGTAATATTTTTTCTGATTTAATACCTGGTGCTTTTCAGTTTCTAGAGAAAATATACATGAATATTTTACATCATATAAAAATCGAAATTTCGTATGAGGCAAAAGATTCTTGAATTCAAATAATTTTTTATTCACTAACACGGGACTAGAATTATTGACACAAAGTTTTAGCGCATTAAAATTACAATTCCACATGTGCAAACCCGGTAGAGCCATGTTTGTTTACAAATAAATCTTCATCTTTCAACTCAGTTAAAAAGAAGTTAAAAAGTGAATGTGAAAATAATCTATTTCAAGTTTGATTTATTTTAGAACACATTTTTATTCAACTATTAAATATAACGGAAGGAAATAAAAAATTTTAGATGCTTAAAAATTATGTGCATTAGTTTGTTAATTTTTGTTCAGTATTCCTGATATGCTTTCTGAATGCCTTTCTTTTCGGTTTAATTAAAAATGTCGATTTCCTTTTGGTTCTTCACAATGCTTTATTTTAGGATTTACTTCTGATAGATTATTCAATATTTAAGACCATTATTTTAGAAACTGATGCAAAGTATAATAAAGAGACGTCTTAAAAATCTCGTTTACATGCTTTGGCAACAACTATGAATCGTCATAGTAACCAGAATGAAGCTACAGATAGCTTCATGGTAACCAGTTACGGGGTTTAAAAACCCTTCACTCTTCACTGTTCGCGCGGCGTTGCATACATTTCCCATTATTTGTGGTTTTAGTATCAGGTGTTTTAAGCCAGGTCGTGTTCCTGATATTAAGGTGTAAAAATAGTTGAACAAAAGGAGCATCTGAGAGTTGCCACAGAGGACAAAAGGGAGAAAGCGTCCCAAGCGAAAGCTGGGGTGCTTTCTGGTCGGCTTGTGATGATTTCTACGTGATTCCTAGAAAATGGGATTCTTAAAAATTGCACCATAGTGTCCTACGTTCCTTTAAAAAATAAAAATAAAAAATTCTACATTGAACCCGGACACGAGTATAGACTTATCCATTTGTGAAAATAAAATATTCCTGAAATTATCACCACCTATAATGCTACAAAATCAGGAGTTGATAGCAGATAGTAATTTTTTATGCCTTTATCAACAAGGCTGGAATAAAATCACAAATAATTTGTGCTTCAAACATTTGCCCTCAAAATAAGTTGTTGAGAAAATACCTACTTTTCGAAATCTTTGAGATGCCAACTAGCTGTAGAACATCTTCGCATCAGGGTTCAATGTGCATCATTGGCAACTGAACTACGGCAAAATATGAAAAGCTTCTTAACTAATCCCATATTATCTGATTTAGAGAGACCAAGTAGCAGTGGGTTAAAAAACAAAGGAGTAGCGAAAGTGATCATGCTAAAAACAGGCACTCTCAATACACTTATAAAAAATGCAGAAAATATATTTGCCTTGAACTTGCTGATTAAATATGTAAAAATTGCTAATAGAAATGCCTTTTTTTTCATTTGCTTTTTTATTTATATATCATATTGTAAAAATTACATATAAAAATTAATTTTTTCTCATTTCATTGGTTTTCATTTGTGAAAATTAATTATAGAAATACTACATTTTTTTTCATTTGCTTTAATTTATTTTATTGTAAAAAGTACATATAAAATTACTTTAAAAAAAAAATTGATTGGTTTTCATTTACATCCTTCATGTCCAGAGCCTGACTAAGGCATGGGCATACGGGGCAGTTGCCCCGGGCCCCCACATCAGAGGGGGGCCCCCAAATCGAATAGAAAGTTTATTTTACGTTTCCTTCTTTAATGAACTTTTTAAAACAAAATATCAGTACAGTGTAAAATCCGTCAGTTTTATGTTACCTTCTTCATTAATCTATCGTATGAACACAAATCTATATTTCGTAAATCTATGGCTTTCTAGGGCGGAATTTAGCTGAATTACGCCCTAATGTCAGCAAGGATATGAATTTTTTTTATGTATGTTTTTCTTTATTTATTGTTATTATTTTGAGCGTCTGCAATAAATAAGGTTTAAAAAGAAGTAAACGTTTAAGAAATCACTCAATACAAGAAATTAATGCAAATATAGACGTTAAAGTAAGAGTGGATACAACAGTTGCAACATCTACAAAACAATCAGCTAATAGGCCTGATATTGTTATTCACGATAAAAAAAAAAAGAAATAATATTTATTGAAGTTGGTATAACAAGCCAGGATCAATTGCAAATTATTGGGAATGAAAAATCATGGAAATATAACGGATACATTTAAATAGCATTTTTGTCAAATTTTGGCTCTTCAGATGTGCTATATCCCTTTTAATGATAGACATAGAATTGTCAGAAAATCAATAAAATGGACAGAACAATATTTCGTCTGACCATTTGGGGGGGGGGGGACTTTATAGCTATTTTAGGTTCTAGTCAATTTTCTTTTTATATATCCATAATGAGGAGAAAAATTTAAATACCCGCATAAAGTTCGGTTCTTCATTACTGAAGTAGTGAAGCAGAGGGGGGCCCCCAAAGAAGTTTTTGCCCCGGGCCCCAATTAGGCTAAGTCGGGCCCTGTTCATGTCTCTAACTTACTGTTTTAATAAATGTTTATTTTTGCAGTTAAAATAACTAAAACCTAAATAAAATAGAGTGTTGTCTATCAGATACCACGTGACCAGTGCAGTGTTACCAATTGCTTGAAGAAATGTTTAATAAAGTATTCTTTTTCTTTATTTATTCAAGGATTGCTAGAGATTTTATGTCTTTTTCAGTTCATATGGTCCATACATCCTCACCTACAGTGTAAAACAATTAAAGAAATAATAATTAAACATTAGGATAATGATTCATAATGTCAATTTTAAGAAAATACCTAGACTGTTGTAAAAGAAACTGAAAATTTAGAAGAATGAACAGCAAATGCAACTCCTGTTATATCATGAAACATTTGTAAAGCTCCAAATAATATAATCCAGCATGTCAGGTGGAGCAATAAATATCGACAAGTGATGGAGAAGTGAAAGGGGTGTCTCTATATCTACTGAATAATTACTTAACATTGGTATACCTTTTTAAACAAAATGTAATGTTTGATTTGTCATATGCATTTGTTTTTAATAAGTAGGAATTTAAATATACCTATTTTAGTCTGCAGATGTTTAATGTTTGTTCTGTAAGTTGCTGTCATTCATGCTGTTTGATATCCATTATCTCTAAGTGATAAATTTGAACTCTATATCTTTATTTGATATCATATGAAAGCAATAATGGGGCTAATATTACATATGGGTGGGGGTGTAACATTGCAGGTAAAAATTATAATTTAATGATTTGCCTAAAATTAAGAATTATGAATAATTGATCATTATAAGTTAAAAACATTTCATAATCTTCATAACAATATATGTCTTAAACAAAGTATATAATTAATATATTATGCCTTCTGCAATATAACCTCCAAGAGAGACCACATCCTGAGCTCTCACAGTTAAGTTTAGTTACCCTTTGACCAATAAATTTGGTTACACTTCAGTGAAAAGGGAACAGCTTCCTTATATATCTTCCAAGCTCGCCAAGCCAATTTTCACGCCAACCTTGGTACCGTTTTTGTTTACCCCGGTTCAAGTGGGTAGGACTGGTTCTTAAACCCCGCCCGTTGCACTACTCATCGCTTATCGCAGCATAGCTTATTTAATTATCCTTTTTCAGTAAAATAAGAGTATAAAGAAATTTATAAATAAATAAAACTTACTTGGAAATTATCCGGTGATGAATTTTAAATATAAAATCTATGTTTATTATTGATGTAAAAAGAGCTTGAATTTTTTTTCTTTTTATGTAGTTTTGGTCTCAGATACATCTCGGAAAAAAGGCGAGTATTCCTAGAAATATCAACTACAAATAACCTATTGGGGACACCGTCCGAACCAAAAGCATGCTTACTGCCGACTTTGCTTTCTGACTTGGACAGTCTAACTAATGTAGCCTGATATTTAGAAACAATATTGCTTATGGGCAACATAACTATTCAGTTTAATTCATTAAAGTTACATTAAATAAAATAATTTCCAATTGACAAACTTAATCACTTCAAACTAAATCACTTCAAGTTTAAAATAATTCAAATTTAACAATCTAATTGCATCTATTTCAATTTAATATAAATATATTATATATTACTATATTACGCTGTATATATGTATAAATATGGTATTTATAAATATATGCTATGTAAAATAAAATATACAAACTAAAGAAAATCAGATTAAAAAATCATGCAATTACCAAGAACACGTGCAAAAACCCAGAAAAAAATCCATATACTGACATTTGACCCTTCTGAACTGGCCAGTAGAACAAGCTGCGCTGCAAAGGTTGGTGCAAATACTCTTGGCGAGAATGGAACACTTTTATGGAATTTTAGCCATAATTAATATATCTATAAAGCAACCAATGATGTTCTTGGAATAACTATCACAATTTACCTATCTTGTTCAAGGGTTAGAAAAATACTAAAATTTGAGAGGGGTAAGGTGGATATCAAATAAATTTTAGATTGCACTTATTATAAGTATTGAATAAGTTTGTTGCATTTACATTTACTCTTTTATTTATGATTGCACTATTTTGTTCATAAGATTTAAATTCTTTTAACTTTTAATCTGAGATTGGTGAAATTAAGTTAAAAGAATCATTATTTATTATTATTTAGTGTGAGTATTAATCCTCATCTTTTTAAATCTATGAATCTTAATTTCCTAATTTTTTTTTCCAGTTCTATTTGACATTGTTGTAATATCAGTTTCACTAAACATAAATATTTACAAAGAAGTATGTTCAGTTTGTAGCATAATAGTAAATGGAAAGTACCTTATATTAGTTATTAAGGATATAGAATGGTTGAAATTAAATTTTTATCAAAGTCTTCATGCAAAGATTTTCTTTTCATGCCTTTGAAAAATACTTTTATATAAAATGTATAAATTAGATAAAGGAATTGTAATTCATTTCCAAAACTCTGCTGTAATATGTCTGAGTAATATTAGTCAATTTTGCTTCCATGAGGAAGCTTAATATGACATTCATTTGGTATATTTCAAAGGTTAAATTTTCTCTAATTCAATAAATGTATTTCTTATTGTATGAAATAAATGTTAGTCATTAAAACAAAGCTATTGTTGAAGGAATGTATATTTAAAATGTTTTTCACATTCTTCTTTTTCATAAACGTAAATATGGTATGTTTCTCCCATGAAAGTTTTTTTTTGTTTGTTTATGCCTGTCAGAGTTCTCTCAAACATATGAAGCCCATCAGTCCAATACAAAACAGAAATTGCCCCAATGGGAGGGAGTGTCCTAAAACTGTCTGAAGAATGAATGTCATGGAAAATGGAGCAGACCTCCAAGAAAATGAATCCTTCCCTTACCTTGAAAATCATCTGTATATATTCTCATTGTATTTCCTTTTCATAATATGAGACATGAAAAAGAGTAACTCTATACCTGTCCATAATCTAGTTGTTCAAATTACAGAATTATTAATTCTTTTCCAGATATCTCTGTTGATGTTTAAGTGTTATAAATAAGATTTTTTTTTTTTGTAATTAAAGTTGGGCTGTTTTTAATTGGCTTCCTTAGATTAGCATGTTAAAACATGTGTAATGTATAATACATCTACTGAAATTTGTCATAAAAATGATTCTCTGGTGTTTTTATATAGTTAATATAAGTTCAAGCTGTATTAATTTGTCTCCCTAAGGCATGAGATGTATAATATATAACCCCTACTGAATTTGTCATAAAAATTATTCTTCAGTGTTGGTGATCACTTTTATATTCATTGAATTTTACTATTGTTGATTTACAATTGCAGGGTTGCCAACTGTGCTATAATTTGGGGAATTTCTCCAAAAAACATCATATGTCCATGTGCTCCATGTAGTTTTTTATTTGTTCTGGAGGTGAGCAGAAGGCTTAAATGCATTTTCTTGTGTTTTTCCCTTATCTTATTTCTCTTTCATTTTAAGCAGTTGAACTAAACAAAAGGCTACATATTCCTCCCTCAAAGAAAATTCTTCATTTTGCTTCTTTAAATAAATTCTACAATTTTGCTTTTGTATATTGAAAAAACTAGTAGGGTGAAGTGGGGTAAGTGAGAATGCTGGCTTAAAATCCTAAAAAGTATAACTTTTTTTTATTTAATTTCAAGTGTACTTTGTAGGAAAATTCTTGCTCTACTGTTATTTCTAGTTTTTATTTGCAGAAAAAAATTGTAAAATGGAAAATCTTTATACCTACCAAACCCTTCCATTTTAACTAAGGTACCCAAGTTTGGGTACTAGCCCCCCCCCCAAAAAAAAAAAAGACTAATTAACCACAACACATAGAGTTATTTTGAAACTACCCACTTTTTCATTAAGAAATGAAGAATACAGATAAAATATATAAAAACCATTTTTTTTGCAATATTACTTCAGTACTGCAGGTGCCCCATAAAAATGTTTTGTCAGGGCAAGTGAGAAAACGGCTGGGTCAAAGTGAGAACAGTGAAATTTACCAGAAAACTTAACAAAAATGAAAGAAAATTAACTAGTTTTGTGTGGCTTGTTCTCGACTGCTCGAATGTACCAGATGGTGACTTATTAGTGTTCTTGGAAGAACCAAGGCCTGGAATGTGTGGTGAACTAATTTTTTCCATGTCTTTTTGGTCCTACAATATTCAGTAGGGCCTAGACAAAGGAGAAAAAACTTCAAATAGTATAGAACATGTAAATAAACAGCAAATTTAAGTAGTAAGCTAGTGAAAAAGATTTTGTTTTGTTTTGAACTTTTAATAGAAGTTTTCATTTGTTACAATATTTAGTTAACAAAAAAAAATTTTTTTGATCAAGTAGGATAGAAGGCATAAATAAATAGTAATTTGAACTGATAGGCTAGAGAAAAAAAATTTTTGTTTTGAACTTTTAACATACATTTGTTACTCTAAAACAAATATATACAGATATACATATTTTGTTAATATTCGGATGTTGCTGACACTGCTAACTTGAACAACAAATACCTCCACAATGAAAGAATGTAAATAAAACATAAAATATGTTTTGTTCAGCATGAAATATCTATTCTTTCTCTTGTCCCATTTATTTTGCTATAAGCAACTATGATTTATTGGGACCTGTATTCTCACTTGCCCCAAGTCTGGGGGCAAGTGAGAATGCAAAACACAAAAACTTTAAATATTTTCTGCAATAAAAGTTGTGCATAGATTTAAAAAGAAATAAAACTATAAATGTAGAACATAACCAAAAACATGTATGCATACAAATGCAACAACTTATTAAAAACTTATTTAGATTCAAAGTGGAACTATATCATTTTGCTTTCTTAATTACCCCACGTCACCCTACATAAAAATCCTCTTTTGATAAATATTGTATTTACATTTGATAATTTCAAATTATAGAAGTTTGAAAATTTTTTTAATACTTTTTTCATATGTTCATGTTGCTTTGGAAATAACTCAAGAAACCTTTAAAAGTTGTTTTCAATTTCCATGCTGATAAATTGATGACTACTATTCAAAAATATTCTGAATAATTAACTAAACAAAATCTTCTCTAATGTCTACATTTTATTGTTAGATAGTTATAAAGCAAATAGTTGAGCCAGTGCTCAGACTAAGAGTGTAATTTGTGTGTATGTGATTAGGATAATAATATTTGTTATATAATTGCTCTATTTAAGAAATTGGTACAGATGTGTTAGATGATAATTTACTAAATTGAGTAATATAGCATATGGTCTTGTGCTCTTGGTTTTATTTTGCTGTAATGTTAAAATTGTTAGCCTTTTAATTCTGTAAATGTAATTGAAAATCATGGTCATTTCTTCATGAATAATATAAATTATACCTATTTTAAGATAATCTAATCTCATATGAAATGGAAAGTTTTGTTTCTAAGTTCACCAGTGTTTGTGATTTTTTTTTCCCAAGATCTGCTTATGCCATTTATCTTTTATTCTACTTCAAAGCTTTTTATTAGTAATTTATTTTGTCAGTTCAAAATAATGCTCATATTTGTGTATTTATGTAGGCATTAATAATAGAGAGACTGCTATCTTCATACATTAGAGAAGCTGAATTATTTGAATTCTCAAATGGTATAACCTGTTAGTGTTTTTGGTGAGTACTTTGAATGTATAATCACTTTTGGTGTGTATATATCCTGTATTGCTTTTTGATATCCATAAATAGAAAGAAAATGGTTTAATTCTAATACTAGTTTATGCTCTCTTGAAGGCTAGATATATTTATTATTTTAGTCTTTCAGGGATTATTTGCTGGTGAATTCTCAGATACTTATATATAACATGTATCAAACTACAAATATTGTATATCAGAAATTTGATCTTTATTTGAAGCATTTTTAATCAATGAGTTTAATTAGCATAGATCATATCCTGAAGTATAAGAAGGAAGTATCTCTTTATAATTGCTTTTTTTTTTTTTTTTTTTGCATGATAATAGACAAATTTGTTTTTTCGGTTTAAAAAGTTCACTCTACTTGCATCTGAGTAGATTTTTGTTCTTAAATGCCATTTCTTCATTGTCCTCTTTTTTAATCTGAAAAGTTAGATTCAGTGATTTAGTGTTTTCTCATTTGAAGGCAGAATCCTTTATTTGAAAAATGAATAGTATATTTAATTGAAGAAAACAATTTTAACCTGAGTACATTCATCAATTTTGATGAGATTAATAGTGGACTGAGACTTTGAGGACATCAGTCCTTTCTTTAATAAGAGGACATGAGATGGGGACCTTTTCAGAACAGCACACGCCTCAGGGTCTGAGAAATGTGTGGAACAATCTCATTTCTCAGTACGATCTGTAGTTCAGAGTATTGTCTTTTGCATGTTTTTATATTCAGGGATTAGATTTTATCTATAAAGGCTGATAAATTATCTAAATTGTCCAAGTGATGGTCATTGACAGTTGTTTGGAAACCATTAGGGCTAGTTTCACTGGACCTTTCTTTTGTCCTTTTCTATGTATCACATAAAAAGTAGCAATTGAAAAAAGGAGTTTGAAACTGAAGTTCTGATTCATTTGTTGTACACAATGAGCTGGCATTTAGCTAGTAGGTATTTTAGAAACCAGTTAAGTGTGCTTGTTGTGCCATTTCTTTCACTTTTACTCCTTAGTTTGTTGCCTAGAATTAATTTTTTTTTATTTGATGTACACATGCATTTGGTGAAACAAATAAAATGAAAATGGAATAGTTTACTAATATTGAGAAATTGTTGCTTACATTAGGACTGGGAAATTGATCATAAAAAGCCTGTGAAGTAATTTGAATAGAAGTTATCTGGAGCACTTGAACATTACATATTAATAAGAATATACAGTTTGTAAATACCAATATTTAATTTCATATACATGTAAAAACTCACAGAAATATATATATATATCTCAACAATATTTAAATTAATCTTGCTGAAAATTGCAATATGGACTACTTAAAAGGCCATCTTCCATGTCATAATATTTAAACAAGGACATCTTACATGTCCTTATTTAAATATTTCTTAATTTAAGAATATTTTTTATTTCATACAATAAATGTTTAATTAACTAAAATTATTAACATTGTGATAAGATGTTGCAAAAAAGTTGTAAATTCTTATTGCTTTTCATGGAATTATGCTTTTAAAAGAAATGAAGATCTCTGTGTATTATAAGAGTAGTAGTATGTGTGAAAGATAGTGACTCGTACAAATTTAAATGATTAGAAGGCACTTACATATCCATAGTTGCTTTTTTCACTAATGCTATATGAAAGAGCAATAGTTAATATTTTTCAAAATTAATAAATACATTATATTTTAACTAAATTAAAGTCATTTTTAATGGAGAAATAAATTTATGCTGTATAAAGCATGAAGGTTTAATGGTAAATAGAGAGCACACAACAAAGAATTTTTTTTTATGAAGGGAAGGAGGTTATCCTATTGAATAGGCATGGACATAAAATATTTTGCTGTAATGAGATAAATATAAGATGTCCCTGGTAGTTTTTCTTTAGAATATAATGTAATTGTGTATTTTCACATAAGTGCATTCGTTAAATATCCTCACTAGAGGCAGTACATTTCCAACTGCAAAACCAGTCTTGAATCAGCTTCACCTAATTTTCATTTTAAAAAATGTGAATGTATTATAAAATAATTTAAGAGTAATGCAATTTTTAAATTTTTTTGTCGTATTTAAAATTCAAAACCATTAAACACTTTTGAAGATCAAAAGTTTGGTAGTTAAACAGTAAATGAAAATAAAATAACAGTAAGTAAAGTATAGCTAACATAAAAATGAGGCTAAATTTTTTGTATATTGTGATTATTTTGTATTCAATCATTGAGTGAGCCATGCATACAGGATCTGATATGAGTGTTTTGTAGGCTCATAAATATGAATCTATGGTATTTTTGAAACTAAACGGCATTTTTGAAACTAGCTACACTTTTTCTACAGTATTAAATGCAGAAAATAAATAATTCACACACATATCTGTAACATATATATCATTCCTAATATTTCTTGCTTTATACATTTATATTCCCTTATGTATTGATCTTATATATGTACATATACATACAATGCTACCTCAGTACTCAATGTTAACTGGTTCCAGAAGGCACGGGTACCAAATGAATTTTTCCCATAAAGAATAATATAAAGCAAAATAATCTGTCACTGAGCCCCTTAAATTTCAAATTTTACTTGGTAATTTATAAATTGATAGGGTTGTTTTTTGATACAAAATCTCAAAACTAGAGAGACATGCATTAAAAACAATAATTAGATAAAGTAAAATAAAATTTAACTTCACTTAATCTGTACTGAGAGGAGTTCATGGCCTAATGGGATGATGGAAGGAGTTTTTTGCTTGGAAGAGGAGTCCCCTTCAAATAAGACAACAGGCACTTGAACAGAGGTTCTTTGTCTTTTTTATTCACTACTGAACCCTCCTGGAGACTTAGATTTAGGGAGTTTCACTACAAACCTATGAAGAGAAACTTTGTTCTGCATACATTAGAAGTCCACATTTTGGCTTGCTAGAGCTTTATCAGGGGATACTTTACAACAAAATTTTGTTATTCCACCCATCTATTGCAAATTTCTTGTACCAGTGCAGTAGGGGCTTCTTCCCTATCTCACTTGAAAAATGTTCCTTAGCCACCATCTGTTGCTGCTCAGTGCTGAGCTCTTGTTTGTGTTCTGCCACTAACTCTTCTATGTCTTCATCCCTAATATCCAAGTCACCAACTTTCCCACAGACACAATGTCTTCCACTATTGGTACAGCTTCAAAGTCGCTCAGTTATCCATATTTTTGTTCTCCAGAGAGATTAGACACGCAGCTACCACGCTCATGCTTAGCTATTGTCTTTTTGTGGTACTCGCTCATTTCTGCTGTGTGGTATCACTAACCTTCTTCGAACTCATGATGATTTATACAAACAAACAAAAAGTATGTGGCAAAACGTGAGGTTCTACTCCAAGTATGAGACTAATGCATTGGCCTTTGTTTCATCCAGAGAGATGGGATGGCCTCATGCAGGTTTTAGCAAGTGTAATGAGTGCCAAGCAAGCATTGAGTACCAAAGCAGATAAGTACCAAGATATGACTGTATTTAAAAGCTCCAGTTTTAAATCAGTACCTTCTTATATAGCCATCCACCCCTCCCAGATTTTGGGCTGGATATGTGTATGGTACGTACTTCTCTAGAAACTTAACCATGGCACTTGTGCTACATTTTAGAATTTTTGACATGACTTTCAAAATAATTGATTTAAAATAAAATATTCTATTTTCAATAACAATAGATACTTAAGTTACTTGTATAATTTTTGTTACAAATCATATATATAATCATTGTAATGTCTGATTGAAATTTGCTATAGTGGTAGGTGGTTAAGAGTATTACGACCAACTTTTGCTATATAAGGACTAATCAGACTTGAAGTTGTTGATGTGATATTCATAGCATTAAGAAAATGCTTAGAAAATAACATTAACTGCTTTGTTTTCTCAGTATATTCTGAATAGTATAAGGTTTCAATTTTTGGTGAGTTCATGCTGTATGTTCAGTTTATATTTATTTTAACAAAATTATATTTTAATTAAAAAAAGTAATATTTTGAAATCTCTACCATAAGTATGTATGTATATATATATATATATATATATATATATATATATAAAATCAAATAACTTAATAAATTACACTTTACAAATCAAATTATTTTAAGTAGAATTGTAATTCTATTTCATTTAATTCTAACTCTCATGCCTCCAACTTTGTCATACTTTTCTAGAACTAGAACAGCATTCTTAGAAGTTTTTCCCCTGTTTTTTCCAATCATGAATTCTGTAAACAAGGTTCTTGTTAATTTTGTTCAGTTCTTTGAAACAAAGCAGAATATATAACTGATTTTTACTAACTTCTGAGATTAATAACTTTTTGAAATTAAAATTTTGCTACCCAATCTGAATGTATCAGAAATTTAACTTAACAGATATAGTGTGAAAACAAAGAAGCATTTTTCTAAACAAATTGATTATATAATTAATGGACTAATTAGTCATATAAAATATTTGTGTTTGAGACCTTCTAGTTTATTGATGATACACTGTTCATTAATTTTTGCAAATTACTAAACATTACCATTACTCTCTTTAGAAAAATCACATATTTAAATACATTGTTTGTTAAAACAGACTATAATAAAGATGTGCCTGTTTATAATAGTATAAATTGTTGTGGATTTTATAAACATTTTAAATTTCTTTTTTCTTTGTAGACAACATTGAATAATGTAAAGTGTTAGAGAATACTAAGTATTGTTTAAAACAAAATTATTTAGGTCAATAACCAAAATGATTCCCATACACCATGACTTTAAAATTGTATTCTTTATATGTAGGTGTTTGCTTTGTGCATGGTCTAATTCATGATAAAGAGATCAAGTATTTCAATCATCCAAAAGTAAAAATAGATTATGAGATTTAAGCAGTTGTTTTAATTATCTTAATTTATAGACTTAATTTTTAAATTTAGAATTTTCTGAAGATCTAATGAAGGTCTAAGAAGTGACAAAGCATATTGCCACACTCATTAACTTGAATTTAAAAGCTGTGAATGGGGAATAAATTGTGTATAGGATCAGTGGGAAACTAGAACTATAATCTGCTGTTAAAAGATTTTACTTTTTTTCTGTTTAATCTAATAGGCTGTAGGCGATCATTGTATAATTATGTGGTGATTAATGTGTGAAAATAGTTTTAAAACCACTATTGGAGGTAGTTATTACCTAGCCATCTGTAAGCTACTTTTTCTTTTTATGCAACTCTGAATACTTGCCTTTTTTATAAAAAAAATTCATTTCATATTTTTGCTATCTTCAATAATGTAATCATCTTTGAAACCCTCATTAATTATATATATAATCACTTTAATGTCTGGCTGAAGTTTGTTGTAGTGGTAGTTGGTTAAGAGTACTACAACCAACTTTTGCTTTATAAGGACTAACGAGATTTGAAGTTTTTTGTATTTTAAACTTTCAAAATTTACAGGTATATAAAAAAAAGCCTTTTCATTAAATATTATGTCATTTTAATATAGCTCAATATAATAATATAGCTTTGAATAAAAAGGAAATGCATTACATTTGAAATAGGCAGTAGTAAATTGGCATTCAAACCATGTAGATTTCATGATTGTTTTCTATATTTTTTGAGAATCCAATTTGAAAGATTTGTTGGAAGATACAGTTGAACTATAATTCCCCCAATTAGAGTTACTTAAGACTGACATGAAGAGGGACATGAATTCATCTATTCTTATAAATATTTCAGTTTACTGAAACTTTTAAGTTTCAAAATCCAAAGTATTAAATTATTGCCTACTATTCCAATTATTAAACTACTCTACCAAACCATGATATAAAATTTATCCCGCATGTTTTGTTTTGTTTTTAATGTCAGGAACATGTATCAGAGATAAAAAAAAAAAAAAAAAAAGAGTTACTTAAGCAGCATTCACATTTTGTCACAGTTTGGGACTAGTCAAGTTGAAAAGGCTCCTTTCTTTGGTTGAAATTCATGTTACATTAGGAAGATGGTGCAGCTTCTGTACAAAATAGAAAGGTTTACATTGCTATAGAGCAGGGGTTTCACATAGGTTAAACTTAAATAACTTTTTAGTGAAATCCAATGAAAAATTTGTCAACATTTATTCATTATGAAACTATAAGGCAGTGATGTTTTTTAAAGTAAAATGTCTTCTTTTAAAATGCAAACCCAGTTTGTTAGAATTCTACTGCCTTCATTTAGTGGTAACTGAAATTGGCAGATACTTATACATACAGTGCACACATTCTAAACATCAGTTTGTCTTTCATGCATCTCTGTTGTCACTTTTGGCAATTTCTCCAACCGAGAAAGCAATTTTATTCAGGTAAGAGTTTTTCCAATTTTATTGTTATATAATTCTCTATATGGCAGGTGCATTGTTTCTTGAGGTTCTGTTCTGTCCTTACTTTTATGTACCCTTGGCTAATCGATAAATGTTTCTTAATGGTCTCCATTTCTTACAAATTTCATTTTTGTTAAATAAATTATTTAGATAGAATTAAGAATATGGAAAATGCATTTTAGTGTTTTTTTTTACATCTTAAAAGGCCTTTTTAATGAAAATATGCAGGGCAGAGAAACCCTTGACTGTAGTCGAATCTCAAAAAAATGTTGGGAAATACTACTATAGAGCAATATTATTCTCTTAAAAAATTTGGAATGTGAAATTTCTTGTGGGGCATATATCATTTTTGGCTAGATTGTATAAGATGGTCAGATAGATTTTTCGCCAATTTGGCGAAATTTTTTGGCTGCCGTGCTGAGGATTTTCATAGGCTTTAAGAATATTTGAAAAGTTAATCTAAATTTATCGAACTTCCAGACCCTGAGGTTTTCTAACTTCATAAAATTAGTATATTGCGAGCACTGAATGTTCTTTGAAATTCTGCAATATAAAAGAATCAATAAAATACCTATTGGGAGAACTGGGGCGATCCATCATGGCACCTTAGGCAAGTTTAAAAATGGCACCTTTACGAATTTTCTCTTAACAAGAGACTCTAAAGTAATGAATGTATCACTATTGGAAATAGTCTACTTAATAGAATAACGGACATTTTGGGAAAAATTGTAAATAGAAAGAAAAATTTTATTTATTTTAAAGAAACATAAAAATTATAAAAATGACAGAACTTTAAAAAAAAGCAGAAAAAGTAAGTAAATTTGGTTATAATTTGTTATGTAATAAAATTATTACTTAACCTTTCTCTGAGCATTTATGACAGCAAATTACTTGATAGCATCTCTAAAATTTATTGTTTAAGATACCATTTTATCTATAAAAATGATTGCTAGCTCATTCAGTTGATCTTAATTTGTTGTTCGTAGATAACTCCTTAAAATTTTTAGCTATGAAAAACTGCACTCAGCAGCTGCTACATCTTCAGGTAGTATAATTCTTGGAGCAATGTTTAGAAATATGCTTTAA
Organism: Dolomedes plantarius; assembly: GCA_907164885.2. Lineage (NCBI taxonomy): Eukaryota > Metazoa > Arthropoda > Arachnida > Araneae > Dolomedidae > Dolomedes > Dolomedes plantarius. The sequence goes on from OU015502.1 coordinate 142,577,693, forward strand.
AAATTTATTTTTCATAATCTCAAATTCAGCCATTCATAATAAAGTCTAAATGTTCGTTAAATTTGAGGATTTTTACAAATTTCACTATATATTATATTAAACTACTAATATATTTTCTTTAGTTGTTAAAAATTTCTTATTTTTACTCTATTTCATTTTAGCACCTATTTGAATTCGGCACCTGAGGCAGTTGCCTCACCACCTAACCTATGGGACTAGCCCTGTCTGTTGTGCAAGTCCAGAAAAAGTTGAAAATAGGTCTCAAAAAGTATGAAAAAACTAATCACACCTGGAAAAGCATAAACTAAATTATCTTTAAATGTCTTTCTTTTCCTCTTCTACTATTGCTATTTACAGAATCCAAAAAAATTTATGACAAGTTATATGATAAAATAAAGATAAATGCATTTATCTTTAAGAGCTAATTGCAAAAATGAACCTCTCTTCACCTGCCTTGTATGCTTAAAAGGTTATGCCAGAAAACGGTGTCACCTTCAAGTAGTCATACTTCAAAACAAGGGTTTTGATATTGTATATTAAGTACCTACTAGCCATGTTTTTTAAAAAGCATGAATATATTTATTGTAAAAATTTCACAGAGTTACAGCATGAAAAATTGGTAAATGCTTATTTAGCTGATGAATAGTGTGAAAATGCTTAACAGGACATTGCTCCCCTTAGCATATATTATGTGTTTCTTCTAAAAATATCAGATAACACAACTGGATTCTGTATGATGTATCTAGTTTATTCTTTGGCACAGGTCAAATTGTGTTATATATCATAAGAATAACCATTCATGTTATGTAATTAAAAAATGACATAGTACAGGTGTAAAATTTTTCTATTGATAAAAATACAAAATTTTGACACCTCCATCAGGATGACAGTCCCGATTAACTTGACAATTTAATTTTCTTATATAAATCTTGCAATAATTCCTATGTAAAAGAGCTTATATTGCATAAAAATTATGTACATAAGATGAGTATTAAGATAATTTAGCACACTTGTAACCATTTTTTTATGTTTAAAGCATATCATAATTTGTTTTTATTAGTAAAATAAAAAATTGCCTGCTAAAGGAGACTAACCTTTTATACTGCAAGGCTATGACTCTAATTATCATTGAGTAATTTATAGGTATCAGTTATATGATACTCACTGTATCAAAACACATATTTTAATACATAAAATAGCTTTCTAAATGATTTTGCAACTGTTCATAAATACTTTTATATTGTCTTATTTTGACATTTTAATTAACTAGTTCAGCCACTATTTGCTATGGGAGTGTTATTTTTTTTCTTCTGGTGTAGTGCACCCTAAGAGCCTGAGATGCTCTTAGGGTATAAGAAAGCTATGAACTTCTGATTTTCGTTTCATTTTCAGAAAATCTGTATAGTTTTACAATATTTATAATCCTGCTTGATAATATGGTAACATAATAAAGGTCTGTACATTTTCCAATTTTTGAAAATCTGCTCCTCATTTGTTTTCTTTTCAGAAATCTATCCTTAAGATAGTATAATGGTCAATATATAGCCAATATATAAATTGTATATCATAATTAGTTTTGATATTTTAGTCAGCTAATTCAGCTATTCAGTCTGGGAATGAATATATATATATTACCCATTTCTAGTGTACCTAATTAGGAATTAAAATGTTCTTAGTGATGGCTTATAGGGTAGCCATAAGGGATTGTTGCTCTGTAAGCTGTTGCTATGAAAGATATGAATTTTTTGAGTTTTTCTCCATTTTCAAGAAATCCATATATTTTTTATAATCCTGCTCCATAATATATATATATATATATATATATATAAGAAAATTTACTAATCCATTTAATTTCATTTAAAAATAAAAAGTATGATTAGATTATCCATAAATTATACAAATGTGACAGTCAGTTTTCAGAAATTCTCAATAAAGATTCAATAAAACTGCTCACACTATTAAGTTTATTTTCAATAATAATTTGTGTAATGTATGTATTGAAGAATCTCAGTTATTATTTGATTCAGGTCAGTAAAAGATTTGATTTTCGTTGGGTTGCTTTTACATGGGTAATATTTAAAAGAATTTTATTTTTATTTGAAATCATAAGAGGTCAATCAAAATAATAAGGGATTTGATACAGACAAGACAAAATATGAGTAACAAATATATATATATATATATATATGAAGAATGCAAAGGGAAAAAATATAGTCAATCATTTTTAGAAACTAAATAATCCTAGATAATAAGAGAGTTAAAAACAATTTAGAAATAAAATCATCAATATGATGAAAATCACACAATTTGTATTGGTAAATAAATAAGAAACTAAGTTTAAAATATCAGGAGGTATAAAAGCAACAATGTTCAAAATCAGCATTAAAGGGTTACGAAAAATTGGAGAAGAGTAATAACAATCCCCTCTCCTGACTGGATTCTGGACTGTGTCTAGAAGGTGGTAATAAAATCCCTTTGAGCTATAATTACCATACACACCCCCTCACACACACACACACACACACCCCAAAAAAAGAGAGAGAGAGAGACAGCTCTGTGAAGGAACAATTCTCAAGATGTTCACTAAAATATTTTATTTGTTTCATTGCTATATGGATGGGAATAATAGCTGTAATTTTTCTCTTCTTTAACTCATTTTACAATATATAAAAGACAAAAGTGTGATCCACAACATTTATTAATAATTTAGAGCTTATAAAAGGCATAATTCAAATATTTATTTCAACTGCAAGGAGGACCACTACACATTAATTTTTACTTTTTTAACTGTAGATATTTTTCATCCATACTCATTTAAAAGAATGATGTATCAGCAGAAAACTGTTCTTGCTAAAGATTGTCTTCAAAACATGCAACTTTTAGAATATGAGAAAATTAAAGCTCTATGGCTCCATATTTTATTTTTATATTTCATATAGATATACAGGATGATTCACTCGGCAGAGGCTTTGAATATTCTGTAATAACTCTTGGACAACATAGAATCCAGACAATTTCACACGCAGTAAGGTGTGTAGCATATTTTTTTGGTTCAGATTACTTCATCTTAGTGAGAGTTATTACAGAAATTTCAGGGCCTCTTTCCAGAGAATCACTCTGTATTATCAGTTGTTTCTTCTACTTCTTAAGTGTTAAGCTCTGGTCTGTACTTACCCCACTAAAGGTCCATGTTGGGGTAAGTGGAAATGTAGCTAGTAGGACAAGTGTGGACTGGTATGCACATGCCCCTTGATTTAAATTATCATTATTTATGCTCTTTATTTGTTATTAATTACTTAATTTTACAATTGGTAATACACATGGGTCATCATTATGGAATAGAAATGAATGAAAGAAACACAATGGTTTTTAAGCTAAAACAACTAAGAAAAATAAAACAGAGGAGAGTGAAAGCTCCTTAGAATCTAATGATGACCTTTTCAGTGTCAGATTGCAAATATAAAATTGCAAATTGGGATTCAATCATGGAAATAATGGCATCCAACCCCGATGAGGATACATTTCAATTTAAAACACCTAAGAACCTGGCTGTCAGTGACTGGGTCCTAGCCATATTTTTCGGCGGAAAAAGTATGAAGCACTTTGATAGCATGGGCACATCATATAAAAGTGAAGCCCCCCCCCCCCCCCATCATGAAATACATGAAGAAGTGCTCAAGTACTCATTATAGTTCGGGGTCTTTAACAATTTTTAAGACCCCACACAAAAATGGCATCCGTTCAGTTGACAGAAAGGATATTGTTAGTGTTTTCCTAGCCACAAAAATAGGAAAAGGAGAAGCTATATTTCAAGTAGAATTCTCATGTTACAACTTGCAAAAATATAAAAAGTAATTTTTGTTCCTTTAATTTTTATAGAAAAATTTCTTTTTTAAACAATTTCTAGACAGATATTAATACTGATAATAATGATAACTGTTTTTTGCTACTTTTATCATTAAAATAAATTTAAATTAATAATAAAAAAGTTTTTCCTCTGTTATGTATTTTCTATTTTTCCCTTTACTTCACTTTCCTGAACCCAAAATAGGGAAAATTACATAACTCAATGAATTATCATTCAATTCAAGAATTTCAAAGAGCAAAAGAATCATGAAGAAACAGGTTTTCTGGATTTATCTCAATGTTCTTGCAGAAAAAAACAGGAAATAAATAAAGGCCAAATATGTACCTACCCTGTTTTTACATGGCAATGGATCTTACATCTCTTATTTTTGGTTCTGAAAATTCAAAATTGCAGAATAAAAAGCTTTTAAATACACCTCTTGAAAGAAAAGTTTTCTTGTCTAATCCGCAAAAACTTTCACATTTCTAGCTGCTAAAACAAATTTTATACAGTCATGCAAAGTCAAACTTAAAGTTTTGGTCTGCACTTGCCCTGATTCACCTGACATTTCTTTTCACCATTAACTGATATAGAAATTTTATTTATTAAACTACTTTTGTCAGATTATATTTTTCCATACTTTTATAAAAAAAATTTAATCAATTTTGAAATTATTTATTTATTTTAACTAAGGAAATTTAAAGATATGTTAAATGTAATATCTACCTGAGTCTTTTAACTTACAGTTATAGTTTCTGAGTAAATTGTCTGCATTCAGAATCATGATAAACTAATTATAGGTGATTTCAAACTTACATGCCACATGCTAATGCTAAAAAAGTCTTCAACTTTTCATTTTAAGCATTGCATAATACAAGTATTATTTATTTACCAATCTTTTATAGAAACGGTGATTACATAAGACTTGAAACACATGGTCATTTGTTTTTACTCAACATAAGTATTGAGAACATATCATTTCTTTCTTTATAGTTCAAATTACAACTAAGTCCATCTCATACATACTTTCTTGATTTCTTCTTCTTAAAAAAATATCTGAAGATTGAATTGAATTTTATTCCTTATTTTTAAGAGGCTAGAATCTACAATTTTCAATTTTCATTTCATGATTATGCTGTGAAATATAAAATACTCTTATGAGACCTTCTTTTTCAGTTGCATAAACACTCACTGGGCAGTTCAAATTTTTAGGAATAGTACCTTTAATATTTCGGCGAAGACCTAATGGCTTGTACGACCTTGACTTATGATACTGGCAACGGTAATAATGATAAACTGTATTATTATTCTTTTTGCTACCAGTCGTTTTCCTAAACTTAAATGTTGCTGCACCCTCTGCTTTTAACCACTCATCAAATGATGAAAAGGATTCAAAAATTAAATCCTTAAAACCACTGCCACCATGTTCTGCTAATACATGTTTACATAATAGTTTTAAACATGAAAAGGATCCACTGCACTGTGAAAACATGCAATCAAGGTAAGTCTTAGGTAAATTCCCAATGCAGGAAGATGCATGGTTTCGAAAGCTTTTCGAGGAAAAAGTAACACCACAGTACATACAAGTATGGAAATCATTTATGTCTTCTCTATAGTCATCAGCATCTAAAATGACTGAAGATGTACTTTCTTCAGAATTGGAACATTTGCAACCTTTTTCGTGATTCCTAAAAGAAGATGATGATACAATATATTTATTGCAAATTCCACATAGTCTTGAATAAACAGGTTGAAAGATTCCGCAAGACTTTTTATGCCTATGAAAACTTTGCCTTGATTTTAAAGTATTTGAACACTTTTCACATTTTCTGGGATAAATGCTCTTTGATTCTTTCACTGGCATTTTCATGTTCTCATTAACAGATTTAATATTACTACAAACCTTCTTATGCTTACAATAGCTACTCTTTGAACTGTAAATTTTTGAACACTTATCACATTTTCTTGGGTAAATGCTTCTTTTTATCACATCCTTTAAGTTAGAATTTAAAAGTTCCTCATTCACTGCCTCAGTAGCCATATGTTGAATATTCATAATAATGGTATGAAAATATACTCACCAATTACTTAAATATAAGTTTAAAAAATTAGGATATATATCTTCTATGTCCAATTATCTATATTTGGGAATAAAGAAAAAAAAAGAGTAATTGTAAATTATATTTTAAATATTTGTCAATGTATGAGTTATAATCTGAAAAACTATTTAATTTAAATACTTATACAGGTAATTTCTGAAAATACTTAAATATAAGTTTATAAAATTAAGATAAATATCTTTTATGCCCAATTACCTATATTTGGGAATAAAGAGAAAAAAAAGAGTAATTGTCAATTATATTTTAAATATTTGTCAACAAATAAGTTATAATCTGAAAAAAAAAAAAAAAACTGTTTAATTCAAATACTTATACAGGGAATTTCTGAAATGAAATTTCAGAAGTAATGCAATAAACAGAATATATAAAAGACATTAATTAAAAAATATTTAACCTTACACTAAATAGCAGAAGGAATTTTATTTCTAATTTTAGGGAATATTCACATTGATTTACCAAATTATAACACTTGATAAGGCTAATGCTACTCTTTAAAATATCTTAGAATTCTTTTACCTCTAGTGTGCTTATCAGATATATACCTTTCTGTAGAGCCCATAGCATGGATGAAACCTAGGTCCAAGGCTGCTAGGTATGGAGGTATATATATTTGAAATATTGCTGCCTCCAAAAAATCTTTTCCATGCATTTTGTCATCTTGAAGCACCCTAAATTTTGTATCATAATTTATGATAAACAATGGTTCATTCTGTAGTAGGATGGATGGCTGCAGTTAGTCATTAGTAAAATTTTTGATAAATTCTCCATTTAGAATTCTTTTCCTAAACCCTAAATTTTGTATCATAATTTATGATAAACAATGGTTCATTCTGTAGTAGGATGGATGACTGCAGTTAGTCATTAGTAAAATTTTTGATAAATTCTCCATTTAGAATTCTTTTCTCTCTAGAGTGGTAATCAGTTATGCCTAACAGATGAGTCCATAACAAGGGTGACACCTAAATCCAAGGCTGCTAGGTACACTGGGGGTATACGTAAGTAGAAAATATCAATTGAAAATAATTCAAAGAAATTTCACTGTACCCGATTTCATGAACAGTGCTTAAGTCTGATAGACATAGATTTGATTTATTATTCTTGTTTATAAACGATCTTATAAAACACAACACATCATAATTTTACTGAATGTACCATACAAGATTTAAAAGTATTCAATCACATGGAATTTTTTAAAATAAGAGAAAGAAAAGTGGTAAGGTAAAAATATTTTTAGAGATTTTTTTAAAGAAAAAATCATATAAACATAGTACAGATAATATAGGGTATACTGCACACGTTTAAAGTTAATTTTCAGTATATTGTGGGAATCTGATAACGCTTCTTATTTATCAAGACAAACTTATGAAAGGCAAACATGGTTAAAAAAATCAAAATCATAATTTCCACAGTGAATCTATTCATTCTGAATGACAGTCCCTAGTCTCTTTGTTACTGAATGAATCAATTTTTACATTGTTTATGAGGGAATATTTTTCAATACTTTCAAGGAATGCCGTGAATTTGCTTTTATTAAATATTAATGTTTTAGTTTTGCCTTTTGTTAGACTTGCTTACAATTTTTACAGATTAAGCTTCCTGAAAAAAAACTTTAGTAAGGGCACTTATTGCTTTATAACCTTCACAATCAAAAATACTATAGATTGTTTTAGGACTGACTTTGTTTGTTTTTTCTAATGCAAAGGCACTTTGTCACTATACATTTGCCTGTTATTCGGCGAAGTTTTGCTGGCCATATTATTATGGGAGCACCATATAGGTGGATCAGCATTTTAGGACTAACTGCACAATCAAATACTTCTATTAAAATTGAAGCAAATTATTTCTTCATGTGAAGTCATTTTCCTTCACAGAACCGACTGCCTTATATGTGCAAGAGAGCCTATACAAGCAATATATATTTTGCTCTTGCAATCTTCTATTTTATGGCAGCGAGAATAGATTTGTTTTCAAACTGGACCTTCTATAAAATGTTGGATTTCTTATATCTTTTATGTTTATTGTTTTGGTATAAATCAGTTAACATTTCAACTACACATTTAAAAGATTTAATTATTTTTTTCTTTATTTTTGAGAAGAAATAAGTTTTATACAAATTTTGTATGTTACTTTTAAAAACTATAGTTAGTTTGGGTTGATTTTTTTCTGTTATTTTTCCCAGTTTTAATTTTTAGTACAAGATAATTAAAAGCTTACAAAAAAATTTAAAATATTAAACCTATGCCATGATGGCTTAGGGGTCAGCATATAAACTCTGCAGGCTAATGACTGTATATTCTGTCCTGGTCAAGTTCATTTTTTGTCCATGTACAATCAAAATCACCTAACTTAGCTTCCAGAGCAAAATATTACAAAAAATTTCCAAACTGATACAATTCTGCTACACTAGCCTATACTAAACTTAGCATCCTTTTAGGGCCAATTTTCAAAGGTGCATTGGTTTATTTTATGATCTGCAGTTTGATTCAATATGCTTATAAGCAGACTTCTTACACTGCATAGACAACTATTTTCCAGATAACTGATTAAACTTTTTCAAAATTGATCAAATATTGCATGAATTAATACTTCCTTTTTTTATATATAATTTTAGAGCTTTTGCTACGAAATTTAGTGATATCAGCAAACAGATCAATATAACTCTAACGTGTCCACCTAAAATGAATAGATGAAATGTTAAATTTTATGCATCTACTGAATAAGGAAGGAAAAATGACATCCCTTATACTTATATCATTACCTCCATTTTAATAATTCTATTCATTCAAATAATGAATATTCAAAAACTTTCTCTAAGTTTACCCAATTTATAATGGGGAAAGAGAAGAGTTGCCCACTGCCTGGTACTATTTTCAAAATTGCCAACTTGGTGCACTCTCACACCTTGTCTCCTGGAGTTGTAACCTCTCCAGAAGACACTACGCAAGAGCACAACATTAAAGATGGCGAAAAACTAAAATAAATACAAAAAAGCAGTCTGCTTACTGTATTTATTTTAGTTTTTCTGAAATTTGTTGCAAAAACATAGTAATTTTTAAAACTTAAAATCATTACAAAACACTGAAAAATTAAAATACTTTCACTTACCTTAATGTAAAAAAACTATTGGAAACTATTGTAAATTATTGTTTCATTTACCTTAATTGTAAAAAACTGTTTGAAATCGGTTTGCATACTACAAATGGTGCGCTTATGAATCTTGGAAAAAGTGCCCCCACCCCACCACCCACCCACCCCCCCCAAAAAAAACTCGCCAAATAAGTAGATGACTCTTCACCTGACCCTTTAGAATTAGTATGTGACAAACAGCTGATTGTTGTGTATATTGTTATTGAATTACAATACATTATTTAATAGATAGATAACTTTAAGGATCAGCAGCATGTCAATATTTTTAACCCAACATTGTAGCGAACAAAAAACATTGCAAATATATGACGATCAAAGTAAATATACATGTCTCCTCATTTGTGGCTTCTAAATAGACGATGAACATTTCATTTTTAGTTCTTTACAAAATAGAAGCACAGCTAATTATTTCAAGCTGTAAAAATTAGTTTCACCTACCTCGAGTACATCGATCGATCAAACGAGTATTTGACATCTACGATACCGTACACCGTCACTGGCAAGTACAATGCTATTCCAGGTCCATGTATACATTATTAGGTCCATGTATGCAAGTTTAATTTTTTCTCTCCTGAAATAAAGGTATAATGTATCCTTTTATAGTATTTGATTATCACTTCAACCAGTACAGATAACACGACACTGGGGCGAGAATTAATAAACAATACACATCTAGGAAAGGAAGCGCCTGTAAATAAGAATTTCCATACCCACATCAACAAAATAGACTTTTTCTAATGCTCGTTTCATGACTAAAAAGCACAGTGATCCTAAATTTAGAACGTGATCAGTAACTTATATCGTAAATCAATGTCAAAATGTAAATTAATTGTTGTTGAGAAACTAACTGTTGGTACGGGAGGTTCGAAAACCCTCTTTATTACCTCAAGTAACAGTGACTTTGATAAGTAACGGTTATTATCTGTGATATCTGTACCGATTAAACTGTCCGGGGAACTCTGTTACCTCTGCGGTTCTTCCTGGGAGGATCGATTCTCGCGTTCAGTTCGGTTGTGGAGAAGGTTTGCCGCGTTCAGTTTGGTTGTGGAGAAGGTTTGTAATAGCTGGCAACATATCGTTATTTTCGGTTTCACCAAAGTTCTTCCTTTGGTTCATATATCTTAGAACCAAAGGAAAGCCGTATTTGGAAACTTATTTTCTTTCCTAAGGGAGCGTTCATTAATAACGTGAGGCTTTTAGGAGGGGGAGGGAGTCATGCCGAATCGCACCCACTCTTACGTGGGGGAGAGGGGGGGGGGGTCTCGGCAAATATCACTTAATTTCTTTTCCGTAAGAAACAGTTTAAAATTGCGAGAAAACTGGGTTATATTAAGTAAAACATGTTTCTACACTAAAATATGGCTAAATCCTACACAATAGTTCCAGTAGTCACTCTCGAGACCTCACACGAGTCCCCGTAGACTGAATTAGAATTAATATTCTTTTACGAATTTTAGTAGTTCTTATTTAAGTATTTTATTGTTCGATTTTCTCACTGTGATTCTAGACTACGTTCTAAGGGCCTGTTCACATAGGAATCCGTGCGTTGCGTTAAGGAAAAAATGACGTTGAGACGAAAATAAACCAATCATAGGCGTTAAAAATTTCATTGCTAATCGTTTGGCGTCCTTTGATTGGTTTATTTTCGTCTCAACGTCATCTTTTCCTTAACGCAACGCAACGGACTCCTATGTGAACGGGCCCTTAATAGTCTTAAATGCTAGTCTTAAATAAAAATAATTAAACAAATTATGTTTTTTTAAATAAATCTAACGCAATCAAGCACAGATTAACGTATTTACACTAAAAATACGCATTTTGAAAAATCTCACGTGAGATTAGGGGGGGGGGGGAGGGGTCGAGCCAATTCTCACAACATCTCACCAGGGGGGGAGGGGGTCGAAAAATTGCCAAAATCTCCTGACGCAATTAATGGACGCCCCCTAAATAAATTTTGCTGATTTTTATTTAGTGTTGTTGAGATTCATTCATCCTTGCATATACATAAAATGGTTTACGAAAATGATATTTTAAAGTCAAGTAAACAATTTTAGTTGTTCTATAAAACAACTATAACTGCACTTTAAATAAATATATATATATATATATATATATATATATATATATATATATATATATATATATATATATATATATATATATATATATATATATATATATATATATATATATTATTTTTTATTTTATATATATATTCAGAGGTATGTGGGTGTTGCGTCACAGTTGTACTTAGATTGGCTTCCGCTAGGGGAGAATTTTGTTATTCTTGTTTTATGTAGAGTGTGGCTTGTGTTTTCGTCCATTAAAGATGTGTCTGTCTTCAGTAGAATCGAATCTTCATTTATTGTCTTTTGTGTAAATAAATAAGAACCCTACAGGACTAGGTGATCATTTTAGATAGGCAGAGTAGCATCACTGATGAAAAGGAAGGTGAGTGAAAATTATCTTTACTTTATTTGCTTTCTGTTCTAATATTACTGGCGTCCGCGACAGGATACCTAGACAGTTAGGGTAAAATTGAAAGCTTTGGAAAGATTATTTGCATTTGAAGTTATTGAAAATGAATATCGATAAGAATAGAAGTTTGAGAACACTTATTAGAACTGTCACAACTAAGTTAATAAAGTAGATTCATTATTACAAGGATCGTCAACGAATATAGATAGTGTTGAAGAATGTATAGTTCTATTAGACGATAAGTTAAGAAGTTTACGTGAATTGAACGAAAAAATATATATTGATAAAAAGGGAAACAGAAAGTTTAGAAAAAGAAGTGAGTTCCGCTGAAACTTACACTGATGAGATTCTAACTTGCAAATTTCGAGCACATAAGTACATAAGTTTATACCGATCAACTGTTCAATCAGAACATAGCAACGTTGAAAATAATGATAACATTTCCTCTAGCATTCTCTTTACGAAACAAAGCAAAACTAGTGCGTCTCCAACAGTGACTGTTAAACTACCGCGCCTTTCTATTGAGAATTTTGATGGAGATGTTTGTAAATGGCCTGAATTTTCGTCGAGATTTAAAACGGCGATTCATGAAAACAAATCTTTGTCAGATGTCGAGAAATTTTCGTATTTAAGGTCCTATTTAAGTAAAGACGCTGAATTAGCTATTTCTGGTTTGTCGATTACGCAAGAAAATTATTCTAAATCAATTTCGATTCTCGAGTCTCGTTTTGGAAAGAAAGAAATAATTATCGATAAACATATCGTAAAATTACTTAGTTTGGAATGTTGTAAAAATTCTAAAAATGTTGTAGCTCTAAGAAAATTGTATGACACATGTCAAGTTGAAATTAATGCATTAAAAAGTCTTGAAATTGAGCCAGATAGTTACGAAAAACTTTTATTTCCGATTCTGATTAGGAATATTCTCACTGATTTAGCTTTGGATTTCAACAGAACACACGGATCTGAGACTAATAAGATAACAGATTTGTTACAATTTTTAAAAAGGGAAATAGAATCCCGCGAACGTACAAATTTGATGACCAAGTCAGAGAACGAAAGTAAACATTTTTATGATTCAACGCGCAATTCCAATGCTCTCTGTCGAAGACCGGATGTTGCCTACTATTGCAGAGGCACGAAAGACAAAACAAAAACTTTCACATCTGCCGATCTTTTCAGCGCCACTATAAAAGAAAATAATAATCGAAATGTCTACATATTTTGTAGTAAGCCGCATGATAGTGCTAGGTGTGAATCAGCAAAAACATTAACCATCGAAGACAAAAAATCTTTTGTAATGAGGTCTGGCGCCTGTTTCCGTTGTTTACGTGTCGGACATCAGAGTCGTGCATGTAGAATGAAGCTACAATGCGCTTTTTGCGGTAACAGACATTTAGATATAACGTGTTTTTCTAAGGGCGATATAAAAACATCTCATCAGAGAATGATAATAAAGATGAGAAAAATGTCAAGAGCATTTTATCTATAGAGAATAATGCACTGACCAACCGTTCATGCTCTCAGGAAGTCTGTTTACAAACTTTGATAATATGCATTAACGTGAATGGTGTCCAACATTATATTCGTGCAATTATAGATACAGGAAGTTCAAAATCACATGTTAGCAAATTTGTTGCCGAGAATTTAAGATTACGAAGTTTAGGGAAAGAAACTGTTACTCACGGACTGTTCGGTGGAATAGCAAAAAATGTAGAGCATAAAATATATTTAGTAGAACTTCACAATATTGACCTCAGTTTCGGTTTCAAGATGGAAGTAATGGATCAGAAGACAATTTGTGCTTCCATTCCCAAACTTAAGAGTTCTAAGTGTATTGATAAATTGAAGAGTTCTGGCATTCTTTTTAGCGATGTTGTCTTCAATGAAAATTTATGTTTATTCGAAAGAGATCCTGAGGAAATACATTTTCTCATTGGTGCCGTTTATGCGGGAAATTTATTTACGGGAGAGATTAGACAAGTGTCGGAAAAACTCGTTGCAATGAATACTTTTTTGGGTTGGACAGTTATGGGTGTAACTGAAGAAAAATAAACGTGTAGTTCAAGGATTCTTCTGTCACTTCACGTTAATAATTCAAAACATTCCGAGTTATGGGAATTAGATACCTTAGGTATCCGGGATCCATTCGAGAGTAGCAAAAAAGGACTAAAGGATTCGAGCACTATCGACAATTTTGAAAAGGATTTAAAAGTTCTTTCTGACGGCAGGTATGAGCTTTCTTTGGCCTTCAAGGGTGAAACCGAATTACCTAGTAACAGGGATTTAGCTTTTAAGAGGCATCGACGAATGTGTCAGAATGCAATCAAATCGGGGTATTTTTTAGATTACGTTGCGGTATTTAGAGAGTGGGAAACTTTAAAGGTAATTGAAAGGGTACCGGATAACGAGATCGAAGCAGAGAAAGTGCACTATCTTCCCCATTCGAGTGAAACAACTAAAATTAGACCAGTGTTCGACGCTTCAGCTAGGGAAGCGAATGGGCCTTCTTTAAATGACTGCTTATTTACAGGTTCCAGTTTGATAGAGCTCATCCCGGACATAATTGATAGATTTCGTTTATATCCTATTGGGTTATCTGCAGACATAGAAAAGGCTTTTTTGCAGTTAGCTATTGTTCCGGAGCACAGAGATTATCTAAGATTTTTTTTCCAGGTGACAGTGAAATTATTTACCGACACTGTAGGGTGGTGTTCGGAGTATGTTCTAGTCCATTTCTTTTATCAGCATCACTTAATCATTTGCTGGATCATTTGTCCGATGAATATTCTGAAATTACTACAAAACTTAAACACTCTTTTTATGTAGACATATAGCATTTCTGGGGTTTTCAACGAGCAAGAAATGGAAAGTTTCATTCTTACTGCTCAGCAAGTTATGCTTAAGGGGTGTTTCAATCTGAGATGCTGGGAGAGTAATATCGCGAATTCACATATTTCGAAATGCTCTGGTGATACTAATGTGTTAGGCATCACTTGGGATTTGGATAAGGACACTCTTAGATGCAAAGTGTTAGGTGATACTTTGAAAACTGTTGATAAAATGACTAAGAGATCAGTTCTATCCATTGTACAACAAATTTTTGATCCTGTGGGTATCTTGTCTGCAGCTACTTTGCTACCGAAGCTTTGGTTACAGGAGACTTGGAAAATCAAATTGTCTTGGGATGAACCCTTACCCGATGAGTTGCGTAATAAATTTTGCAAATGGTTTGATCAAATTTCGTGTTTAGATAATATCGGGATTCCGCGATATACACCAGTTAATGATAAATCTGAATTACACGTTTTCGTGGACGCATGCAAGACGTCATACGCTGCGTGTGTTTTCACGAGTACAGAATGTGTTTCAGGGGTAAAAATTTCCCTGTTGCGAGCAAGAGCGCGAGTGGCACCGGTTAAAAATATAACAATGCCTCGCTTGGAGTTACTGGCATGTAGTATAGGAGCAAGACTTGCTAATTCGGTCAGAATCGCATTAGATTTGTCTGACATTGAAACTACATACTGGACTGATTCAATGGTTGCACTTTGGTGGATAAAGAATTATGGGGAATGGTTGATATTGATATCCAACCGTGTAAAGGAAATTAATAAAACTGCACCGCATAAAAATTGGAGACACGTGCCAGGGACTTTAAATCCCGCTGATTTGATTTCACGTGGGTGTTTACCAAAACAGTTGTTAGACGCTAAGTGGGTTGAGGCTCCTCCGTGGTTACTTAATTCACGTGAAACGTGGCCGATTACGGAAATAGTTTGCAAAAAAGATGATCTCGATTCTGAACGCAGGAAAGTAAAATTGAACTGCATGAATGGGACAGAGGAATCTATTACTTGGTATTGTACTAAATTATCTGATTATCATTCAATAATTCGTCTAATCGCATGGATTTTAAGATTCATTAATAATTCTCGCATAACGGCTGAAAATAAAAAATTTCACGAACTTTCAGTTTCGGAAATTGAGTCTGCAGAAAAAGCTCTTATACGCTCAGTTCAGCATATTTACTTTCCAGATCGCAATACTGTTCCAACTGTAAATGCGTTTCAAGACAATGAAGATAGAATTCGCGAAAAAACTAGAATCACTGAGCGAATTGATGATCCAGACTTTGTAGCGCCTATATTATTACCCAGTGATTGTAGAGACTCATTGAATACTTTCACAAAAAGAATCACCATGCAGGTGTTCAGATTCTTCAATCAATTATTAGAGAAAAATTTTGGATTTTAAAGTCTCGAAAATCCATAAGAAACGTTGTCAAAAACTGTGTTCGATGTCGAAGGTGCAATGCTAAACCAGCTGTGAGTGAACCGGTGACTCTTCCTGCCGATCGGGTCAAAGATGCAAATATATTTCAAGTGGTGGGAATTGATCTGGTTGGACCTCTATATCTTCGAAAAGGAGAAAAGGTATTGATAGTTCTTTATACTTGTGCAATATTTCGCGCAATACACTTGGACATTGTTACATCTCTGTCAACTGAAAACTTTTTACTATCCCTTCGTCGATTTATCACACGCCGAGGTAGACATCTATAGTGATAACGGAACGAATTTCAGGGGAGCTTTTCGGGAACTCCAAAATTTAAATTGGAGCAAAATTAAGCGTGAGACAGAAATAGACATAATTAAGTGGAAATTCAATCCTCCTACGGCGGCCTGGTGGGAGAGGCTCGTGCGGATGATAAAAGAGCTGCTGCGATGATCTTTGGGCAAAACTATTTTGACTTACGATGAACTCTCTACGATTTTATGCGACATAGAAGCAATAATTAATTCCCGACCTCTGACTTTCGTATCAGAAGATTCTCTTGATTTGGTACCGTTAACACCAGCAATGTTCTTGACACAAAATCCAGTTTTTGATGTGGCAGATATAGCTATGAGTGAATTTTCAAAATTTCGAAGAAGAGTGAAATATCGCCAGAAACTTCTTCAGGACTTACAATCAAGCTTTCGAAAAGAATATTTAAGTCAGTTAGTTCAAGGCCGACCAAAAGCAAAAGCTAGAGAATTCGTCGTAGGAGAAGTTGTTCTCATTGAAGATCCGAATAAGAAGAGGGTCTATTGGCCTTTAGGAAAGGTGATTGAGGTCATCCCGGGCAAAGATGGAAAAATTCGTACTCTTAAGTTAAAGTGTAACAACTCTATTTTAATCAGACCTGTGCATTGAGTCTTCCCTCTAGAAATACAGCCTGGTCCATTTGATGTGTGCTTAGAGCGTCTTCAGTTGATTGTAATTACTTCTGATTCCTCTCCTCCGGTGGTTCCAGACCCTTCTTCGGTGACTAGTTCCGATTCCTCCTCTTCGGTGGTTCCTGACTCTCCTCCGAGGATTCCCGTTTCCTCTTCGGTGGCCACTGATTCCTCTCCTCCGGTGGTTCCAGACCCTTCTTCGGTGACTACTTCCGATTCCTCCTCTTCGGTGGTTCCTGACTCTCCTCCGAGGATTCCCGTTTCCTCTTCGGTGGCCACTGATTCCTCTCCTCCGGTGGTTCCAGACCCTTCTTCGGTGACTACTTCCGATTCCTCCTCTTCGGTGGTTCCTGACTCTCCTCCGAGAATTCCCGTTTCCTCTTCGGTGGCCACTGATTCCTCTCCTCCGGTGGTTCCAGACCCTTCTTCGGTGACTAGTTCCGATTCCTCCTCTTCGGTGGTTCCTGACTCTCCTCCGAGGATTCCCGTTTCCTCTTCGGTGGCCACTGATTCCTCTCCTCCGGTGGTTCCAGACCCTTCTTCGGTGACTACTTCCGATTCCTCCTCTTCGGTGGTTCCTGACTCTCCTCCGAGGATTCCCGTTTCCTCTTCGGTGGCCACTGATTCCTCTCCTCCGGTGGTTCCAGACCCTTCTTCGGTGACTACTTCCGATTCCTCCTCTTCGGTGGTTCCTGACTCTCCTCCGAGAATTCCCGTTTCCTCTTCGGTGGCCACTGATTCCTCTCCTCCGGTGGTTCCAGACCCTTCTTCGGTGACTACTTCCGATTCCTCCTCTTCGGTGGTTCCTGACTCTCCTCCGAGGATTCCCGTTTCCTCTTCGGTGGCTACTGATTCCTCTCCTCCGGTGGTTCCAGACCCTTCTTCGGTGACTACTTCCGATTCCTCCTCTTCGGGTGTTCCTGACTCTCCTCCGAGGATTCCCGTTTCCTCTTCGGTGGCTACTGATTCCTCTCCTCCGGTGGTTCCAGACCCTTCTTCGGTGACTACTTCCGATTCCTCCTCTTCGGTGGTTCCTGACTCTCCTCCGAGGATTCCCGTTTCCTCTTCGGTGGCCACTGATTCCTCTCCTCCGGTGGTTCCAGACCCTTCTTCGGTGACTACTTCCGATTCCTCCTCTTCGGGTGTTCCTGACTCTCCTCCGAGGATTCCCGTTTCCTCTTCGGTGGCTACTGATTCCTCTCCTCCGGTGGTTCCAGACCCTTCTTCGGTGACTACTTCCGATTCCTCCTCTTCGGTGGTTCCTGACTCTCCTCCGAGGATTCCCGTTTCCTCTTCGGTGGCTACTGATTCCTCTCCTCCGGTGGTTCCAGACCCTTCTTCGGTGACTACTTCCGATTCCTCCTCTTCGGTGGTTCCTGACTCTCCTCCGAGGATTCCCGTTTCCTCTTCGGTGGCTACTGATTCCTCTCCTCCGGTGGTTCCAGACCCTTCTTCGGTGACTACTTCCGATTCCTCCTCTTCGGGTGTTCCTGACTCTCCTCCGAGGATTCCCGTTTCCTCTTCGGTGGCTACTGATTCCTCTCCTCCGGTGGTTCCAGACCCTTCTTCGGTGACTACTTCCGATTCCTCCTCTTCGGTGGTTCCTGACTCTCCTCCGAGGATTCCCGTTTCCTCTTCGGTGGCTACTGATTCCTCTCCTCCGGTGGTTCCAGACCCGTCTTCGGTGACTACTTCCGATTCCTCCTCTTCGGGGGTTCCTGACTCTCCTCCGAGGATTCCCGTTTCCTCTTCGGTGGCTACTGATTCCTCTCCTCCGGTGGTTCCAGACCCTTCTTCGGTGACTACTTCCGATTCCTCCTCTTCGGTGGTTCCTGACTCTCCTCCGAGGATTCCCGTTTCCTCTTCGGTGGCTACTGATTCCTCTCCTCCGGTGGTTCCAGACCCTTCTTCGGTGACTACTTCCGATTCCTCCTCTTCGGGGGTTCCTGACTCTCCTCCGAGGATTCCCGTTTCCTCTTCGGTGGCTACTGATTCCTCTCCTCCGGTGGTTCCAGACCCTTCTTCGGTGACTACTTCCGATTCCTCCTCTTCGGGTGTTCCTGACTCTCCTCCGAGGATTCCCGTTTCCTCTTCGGTGGCTACTGATTCCTCTCCTCCGGTGGTTCCAGACCCTTCTTCGGTGACTACTTCCGATTCCTCCTCTTCGGGGGTTCCTGACTCTCCTCCGAGGATTCCCGTTTCCTCTTCGGTGGCTACTGATTCCTCTCCTCCGGTGGTTCCAGACCCTTCTTCGGTGACTACTTCCGATTCCTCCTCTTCGGGTGTTCCTGACTCTCCTCCGAGGATTCCCGTTTCCTCTTCGGTGGCTACTGATTCCTCTCCTCCGGTGGTTCCAGACCCTTCTTCGGTGACTACTTCCGATTCCTCCTCTTCGGGGGTTCCTGACTCTCCTCCGAGGATTCCCGTTTCCTCTTCGGTGGCTACTGATTCCTCTCCTCCGGTGGTTCCAGACCCTTCTTCGGTGACTACTTCCGATTCCTCCTCTTCGGGTGTTCCTGACTCTCCTCCGAGGATTCCCGTTTCCTCTTCGGTGGCTACTGATTCCTCTCCTCCGGTGGTTCCAGACCCTTCTTCGGTGACTACTTCCGATTCCTCCTCTTCGGGTGTTCCTGACTCTCCTCCGAGGATTCCCGTTTCCTCTTCGGTGGCTACTGATTCCTCTCCTCCGGTGGTTCCAGACCCTTCTTCGGTGACTACTTCCGATTCCTCCTCTTCGGTGGTTCCTGACTCTCCTCCGAGGATTCCCGTTTCCTCTTCGGTGGCTACTGATTCCTCTCCTCCGGTGGTTCCAGACCCTTCTTCGGTGACTACTTCCGATTCCTCCTCTTCGGGTGTTCCTGACTCTCCTCCGAGGATTCCCGTTTCCTCTTCGGTGGCTACTGATTCCTCTCCTCCGGTGGTTCCAGACCCTTCTTCGGTGACTACTTCCGATTCCTCCTCTTCGGTGGTTCCTGACTCTCCTCCGAGGATTCCCGTTTCCTCTTCGGTGGCTACTGATTCCTCTCCTCCGGTGGTTCCAGACCCTTCTTCGGTGACTACTTCCGATTCCTCCTCTTCGGTGGTTCCTGACTCTCCTCCGAGGATTCCCGTTTCCTCTTCGGTGGCTACTGATTCCTCTCCTCCGGTGGTTCCAGACCCTTCTTCGGTGACTACTTCCGATTCCTCCTCTTCGGGTGTTCCTGACTCTCCTCCGAGGATTCCCGTTTCCTCTTCGGTGGCTACTGATTCCTCTCCTCCGGTGGTTCCAGACCCTTCTTCGGTGACTACTTCCGATTCCTCCTCTTCGGTGGTTCCTGACTCTCCTCCGAGGATTCCCGTTTCCTCTTCGGTGGCTACTGATTCCTCTCCTCCGGTGGTTCCAGACCCTTCTTCGGTGACTACTTCCGATTCCTCCTCTTCGGTGGTTCCTGACTCTCCTCCGAGGATTCCCGTTTCCTCTTCGGTGGCTACTGATTCCTCTCCTCCGGTGGTTCCAGACCCTTCTTCGGTGACTACTTCCGATTCCTCCTCTTCGGGGGTTCCTGACTCTCCTCCGAGGATTCCCGTTTCCTCTTCGGTGGCTACTGATTCCTCTCCTCCGGTGGTTCCAGACCCTTCTTCGGTGACTACTTCCGATTCCTCCTCTTCGGTGGTTCCTGACTCTCCTCCGAGGATTCCCGTTTCCTCTTCGGTGGCTACTGATTCCTCTCCTCCGGTGGTTCCAGACCCTTCTTCGGTGACTACTTCCGATTCCTCCTCTTCGGTGGTTCCTGACTCTCCTCCGAGGATTCCCGTTTCCTCTTCGGTGGCTACTGATTCCTCTCCTCCGGTGGTTCCAGACCCTTCTTCGGTGACTACTTCCGATTCCTCCTCTTCGGTGGTTCCTGACTCTCCTCCGAGGATTCCCGTTTCCTCTTCGGTGGCTACTGATTCCTCTCCTCCGGTGGTTCCAGACCCTTCTTCGGTGACTACTTCCGATTCCTCCTCTTCGGTGGTTCCTGACTCTCCTCCGAGGATTCCCGTTTCCTCTTCGGTGGCTACTGATTCCTCTCCTCCGGTGGTTCCAGACCCTTCTTCGGTGACTACTTCCGATTCCTCCTCTTCGGGTGTTCCTGACTCTCCTCCGAGGATTCCCGTTTCCTCTTCGGTGGCCACTGATTCCTCTCCTCCGGTGGTTCCAGACCCTTCTTCGGTGACTACTTCCGATTCCTCCTCTTCGGTGGTTCCTGACTCTCCTCCGAGGATTCCCGTTTCCTCTTCGGTGGCTACTGATTCCTCTCCTCCGGTGGTTCCAGACCCTTCTTCGGTGACTACTTCCGATTCCTCCTCTTCGGTGGTTCCTGACTCTCCTCCGAGGATTCCCGTTTCCTCTTCGGTGGCTACTGATTCCTCTCCTCCGGTGGTTCCAGACCCTTCTTCGGTGACTACTTCCGATTCCTCCTCTTCGGTGGTTCCTGACTCTCCTCCGAGGATTCCCGTTTCCTCTTCGGTGGCTACTGATTCCTCTCCTCCGGTGGTTCCAGACCCTTCTTCGGTGACTACTTCCGATTCCTCCTCTTCGGTGGTTCCTGACTCTCCTCCGAGGATTCCCGTTTCCTCTTCGGTGGCTACTGATTCCTCTCCTCCGGTGGTTCCAGACCCTTCTTCGGTGACTACTTCCGATTCCTCCTCTTCGGGTGTTCCTGACTCTCCTCCGAGGATTCCCGTTTCCTCTTCGGTGGCTACTGATTCCTCTCCTCCGGTGGTTCCAGACCCTTCTTCGGTGACTACTTCCGATTCCTCCTCTTCGGTGGTTCCTGACTCTCCTCCGAGGATTCCCGTTTCCTCTTCGGTGGCTACTGATTCCTCTCCTCCGGTGGTTCCAGACCCTTCTTCGGTGACTACTTCCGATTCCTCCTCTTCGGTGGTTCCTGACTCTCCTCCGAGGATTCCCGTTTCCTCTTCGGTGGCTACTGACTCATCTCCTACAGTGTTTGCTAGCACCAGTCGTCAAAGAATGTCGGATGCACAGTCCCCCAAAATCCCGCCTGTAGGAAGACGTATCACTCCTGATGGTGAACTGAGAGAACATGTGACCAGGTATAGTAGAAAAATACGGGTGCCTAAACGCCTGGACTCTTGACTGAACTAAACTACATTTTCTGAGTCTTAATACGACCCAAAAAAGGGAGAGAAGATGTTGCGTCGCAGTTGTACTTAGATTGGCTCCCGCTAGGGGAGAATTTTGTTATTCTTGTTAGAGTGTGGCTTGTGTTTTCGTCCATTAAAGATGTGTCTTTCTTCAGTAGAATCGAATATTCATTTATTGTCTTTTGTGTAAATAAATAAGAACCCTACAGGACTAGTTGATCATTTTAGATAGGCAGAGTGGCATCACTGATGAAAAGGAAGGTGAAAATCATCTTTACTTTATTTGCTTTCTGTTCTAATAGTGGGTGTGTGTATAAGAAAGTTTGGGTAAAGGGGTTTATTATTTTTTACCACTGTGAGACATCTAAGGTAAAATAAGCAGCTTCATGTAATACTGAAGCTGCTTGTAGCAGATAATGAAATTATAGAAATTTGGGATATGTTCAAGATGTCATGAAAATGCTATCATTACTATTCTATCTTTTTACTTTACTCTTTTTAATTTTTTTAAAATTTTTCATATATTATGATCTTATTAAAAAAAAATAAAATTTTCTCAGTTATGTTACATCGCACCAAAATAGTTAATATTTCATACATAAAATAACAGTGTGTGAAAATACAAAATAAAAATTTAATGTCGCAGATTATAAGTCCTCCTTTAGCGAATAGATGGCACCACCATAAAACCTATTTTACCTCTTCAATGGGTTTACTGGTATGTAATAATTATCGCCCCAAAAAAACGTTCCAAATCGTCGGGAAATCCAAGATGGCCGACGTGGCCCCGATATCTAGAGTATCCACCAAATATTAATTACAGGAATTATAAAGTGCACTAACTGCAAATAATAATTGATGCTGATAATCACTCCCATATGAAAATCATTTGGCGAAAATCTAAAAAATACCTCCAAACCATTAAAGCGGCTGCGGCACCGTGTATTGGGAATGAGCCAAAAAGAGGGTGGTTAAAAAAGGGTTACAAGTTTTTGTTACAAAAATATAATTCGTTAATTAAATATTATAATAAAAATTGTTAAAGCTCGGCAATTAATTGCGGCTTAAAATACAATGCATAAACCAAAACAAGACTACAGCGATTGAAGTTTTACATAAACGCAAATACCTCAATCTTGGGGTAAAATGTAAATAAATATAAATATGTACCTCCAACACAACAGATACAAAAAAGTATGCTTACGCGTCGTTGTATTAACCAATCGGGTATTCGTGATTAGCATTTCAAATATTCTCAACTTACCGTTTCAGGATCTTCGTAAATGTTTCCCCCTCAGGAACATCCGGGGGTCTAAGTTTGGCCTCCATCTTGAAAATCCTTAAAAACACATTTTTTTCCCTAATGCTTTTACATAGCTTGAAATTAAAAAAAAAATATGTTTTTATCAGAAATTCCCGGCAAAAGACCAGCAGAATTAAAACACAGAACAAACAATTTTTTTTTAAATTTTAGGAATCAAATTTAAATGATTTGGAACAAATTTTAAAAACCAAAATAAAATTGACACTCTTCCAAACCACCCAGGAGGTAGTGTCATAGGCTCGTTTGGAAGCATGCTTCCGAAATTGAAAATATTATAAGAACTAATTGAAAATATTATGCGTTTCAAAGAAAGATGCGCTCCTTCCCTCACACTCAAGGCCTTTGCAGAGGCACTACTCTCCATTCGGACAATTATCACACACATCTTCAAGAATAATATGCAAATTACAGGAAGCCACTAGATGACGCCAATAGTACGTCACAGTGACGAGAGTGTAAGAAAGGGATATATAAGGAATGGTGGCAAAGAAGTAAAATTGTTCACAAGCATTCTGTAAGCCGCTCAGTGCCATAAAACCGAATAGTTATGACACAGAGGACGCATGTGGATGACTTTTTACGTGGTAGAATTATCGGCCGCCTGGAATGTGGGCGTACTCGGATGGAAGTATCCGAGGAACTTGGAATTGCCCAAAGTGTCACCTCTAGGCTTTGGCAACGATTCCAAGATGATGGAAATGTTAGTAGACGTTACAGTACAGGTCACCCCCGTGTTACAACGCCGAATGAAGACCGGTATTTGGCAGTAACTGCCAAAAGAAGCAGACGGAGCACAGTATCCGACCTCTCTCGTCAGCTATCTGCAGCCACGGGTACCACAGTTTCAAGGCAAACCGTGTACAGACGTTTGGGAAATATTGGTCTATATGCTCGCAGGCCTGTCAGATGTGTTCCGCTCACGGCAACTCACTGTCAGCGATTAGCCTGGAGTAGAGAACATGCAATGTGGACATCGTCACAGTGGGCTTGTGTGATGTTTTCCGACGAGTCAAGGTTTAGCTTGCAGTCTGATTCACGTCGGAGAGACGTCAATCAGACTGCAAGCTAAACCTTGGAGAACGCCAGGTACCCGTTACCACCAAGACAACATCATTCAACGGCACCGTTACGGTGGTGCATGATTGCTCGTTTGGGGTGGAATTATACTGGGCTCCAGAACAGATCTGCATGTTCAAATCGGAACCATGAAGGGCCACATTTATCGGGACATCATTCTGGAACAACATGTACGTTTGTTTAGGGGTGCCATGGGCGCAGAATTTGTGTTTATGGATGACAACGCCTGTCCTCACCGAGCAAACATCGTAAACGAATGCCTTCAATCTGAGGATATCACCTGTATGGAATGGCCAACATTCTCACCTGATTTGAATCTGATCGAGCATGTGTGGGACATGCTTGGCCGACAAGTTGCAGCCCGTCAACCACCTCCTACATGTGTACCGGAACTTGGGAGAGCATTGCTTGCTGAGTGGAGTAATCTTCCTCAAAGATCAGCTCGATAATTTGATACTCAGCATGCCTAGGCTTTGTACGGACTGTATTTCATCGCATGGGAGACATACAATGTATTAACCATCATACCAACTATGTAATATTAAGATTTTGTAAAGGAGATATTTTTTACAATTGCTCCAGGGAGCAAAAGTCGCAGTTTTTATGAATGGTATCATGCATACACCATCTTTTTTGTTCTTTATCTTTTGTTTAATAAATAAACTTTATGAATAAGTCACGTTTTTTTTCTGTACCTTTATGTGCCCGATCTGGCATTATCCTTAATTTATGGACATGAGTGTAAAAAGACTGTTTAAGAGGCTTGCTAAGTAAATAAGGTAGTTAATAGGGAGAAATTTTAGTATGTTAGTACTGAGGTGATCAATGCTGGGAGCTTCACCTTCTTGAGTTTAGAGGTGTAAACCATAATTCTGAAGGAGTAGTGAGATTTAGGGAATTTTTAGAAGTACTGTTGATCATTAACATGATTAACTATTGCCGAGACACAGAGGGACTATGACATCCGTGATGCTAGTTAAATTGGTTACGGAGACTATCAACCAGAATTATCTATGCTGGAGGAGACTGCAAAGTGAGGGCCCTCCAAAAAGGGAGTGTGTTTACTTTTTTTTTCCAGAACATGATAGGTTGTTTTTCAAATAGAATTATCAGGTTCCGATAAAGCTGTAACTTAAAAGAGTTTCAAAGTGTGAGGGAATAGTCCCTGATCTTGCGTTCAATAAGGTATTGGAGATATTTAATTTCGTTTTGAGATCAGGGTCGTCTGCCAGTCCTTTCTAGTTCGACATCTCTCTCTGATCAGATCGCGGATAGGAGTCGACAGCTTATAGAAATCCTGACGGAGTATATATACATGGTTTGGACGCTTTAGCAAAAGCGAGCTCGAGGGATTCTCTGAACTTGTTAATTTCCAGATCAGAATCGTCCTTGCAATTGGTGCTTTTGGCCGGAAAGTCGTCATTGTAGAATTTGAAATTGTAATTATAATTGTATCTTATGCCAGTAGATGGCAGTAGATGTTTAAAATGGAAAATGTTTTACCAAAAAAGCACGAGGGATTCTCTGAACTTGTTAATTTCCAGATCAGCATCGTCCTTGCAATTGGTGTTTATGGCCCGAAAGTCGTCATTGTAGAATTTGAAATTGTAATTATAATTGTATCTTATGCCAGTAGATGGCAGTAGATGTTTAAAACGGAAAATGTTTTACCAAAAAAGCACGAGGGATTCTCTGAACTTGTTAATTTCCAGATCAGCATCGTCCTTGCAATTGGTGTTTATGGCCGGAAAGTCGTCATTGTAGAATTTGAAATTGCAATTGAAATTGTATCTTATGCCTGTAGATGGCAGTGTGTTTAAAACGGAAAATGTTTTACCAAAAAAAACTGTATTTCTTGGCGAACAGTCAGAAAGCAGTAATGCTTAATGTCGAATGCAATAAATTGTTTTGTGTTTTAAAGGAAATTGATCTCATTATTGAGAAGTTTTTTTATTGTGTATTTTATATGCTGAAGAAAATTAATTTAGTAGTTGAAGTATATAAAAAGAATTTCGAATCATAAGAAGAAATTATAGGGTCAATAATTGAATTGAAGTTTAAAAACAACAGAATTTACAGTCATGAGATAAGTAGTGTTTGTAATTGTCCCAATGGGTAATGAAACTACAAAAATTATCTGATGTAGTCTCATAGCCTTACATATTTTTTGAAGCATGAAGGTCCTGAAAAGCAGACGATCTTACAAGAATTGCCTGTATTCATATACATATTACCTTCAATTAAATGTATTCAAACGCCAAACTGCTAAAATAAAATTTACATTGAATGTTTCTATATTTTGTTCTTTTTAAGTCTTTTATTTTATTTTTTACATTATTTTTGAATATTACAAGCGTCTGATAGTTTTATACACAAATTATAAAACATACTTAAAGATTCGTAATGATTTTTGTAAAAACAAGCACCAAGAAAAGCATAAAATTTCAGAAGATCATTTTACAAATTTACAATAATTAGTAGTGATTATTGAAATGAATATAAAAAAATTACAAACTCGTGTATCTTATACATACACTGGTGAAATAAATTTAGAGAATTTGCATATTTTATCGAATTTCATGAAAAGAACTGAACTGAATGTAAAACCACTGCTTCTAGACAAAAATGCAAATCTTGTACATCGAATACGTAAGCGTACACGTGTGTGTAGGCGGAGC
>OU015502.1:142609715-142634715 GCA_907164885.2 Dolomedes plantarius
CTAACCCGGTTAGGCATCGAGTCGAATTGGGCTTGGATGGCAGATACGGGCAAGTCTTTCCATTCTGCTTCAAGTCTATGCCACATTTCATCAATCGTAGTGGCTGGAAAGTGGTGGCGGCCCAGTCTCTCACCAATCCATGACCAGATGTTTTCGATGGGTGAGAGATCTTGAGAACGTGCCGGCCAGGGCAACAGTCGAACACCCTCTGTGTCGAGGTAGGTCAGGTCACGACGAGCAACATGCGGTCTTGCGTTATCTTGTTGAAAGATGACGTCTCCGAGGCCTCGAAGATAGGGCACAGCCACCGGACTTAAGATCTGAGAAATGTAAGGCTGGCTGTTTATATTACCGACGACGTGAACAAGAGGTGTTGGCGTCGTGTACCCAGTGGCTGTCCGTACCCTCACACTGGGTGCAGGTTCCCGTATGACGATATCGAATGCAAACAGACCACGCGCGTTCTCCTCGATGCCTCCAGACACGGATACGTCCATCATGATGTACGCAGAACCGCGACTCGTCTGAAAAGACGACGTGATGCCACTCCTGTATCGATTTTTGTCGTTGGGCGCACCACTGTCGCCGCGAGTCGCTATGCTGCAGTGTCGAGGGAAGCCGCAATAATGGCCAGCGTGCAGACAGTCCGTGCTGCTCCAGACGTCTTCTCACTGTCGGTGCGGATACTTGTCGTGCTGCAAGCAAGCCCATTTCCTGACTCAAGGTCCGTGATGTCGCTGTACGATCCTGCAAGGCCGACCTGACATCATGTCTGTCCTCTCGGGCGTTAGGGGCGGGAGGCCGTTGAGATCCTGCAAAGCGTTCCGTATGACCCTCCCGAACCCATCGATTCCATATTCACACGACAGTCGTTGGATTCCGACCAATGCGAGTAGCAATATCGCGGAACGATAAACCGAATCCTCAATAGGCCACGATCCTGCCGCTATCGAATTCCGTCACGTGCTGGTAGCTGTTTATCCTGCTTATACGAAGCATTAGACGAGTTTCTCACAAACAACCAACATTCAAATGCGATTTCCGAATGAGAAACCCGCTGCGTAACTTTCCTTTTATACTGAACTAGCATTATTGCGCGGCGTTGTCCGGGTAGATATATAGATATAAAATTTTTCATGCATTCCATCAAAAAAATACTGGGCTGCACCCCCGCTCTTCATGTCCATCTGGCCAGTTGTGTTTATTTGGGGAGCCAGGGCCAAAGGTCATTCCCAACCCTCTTCCTCCCGCGCATTGGAATTTGACCCCCCGTCACCCCCCAAACCATCTCTCTTAACGCAGCTGGTTGTGGTGAAGGGGCTCCACAGGTGGTCGCGCACCTATTAGAGACACAAAAATCATTAAAAAATTAATTTAAAAAAAACTAATTGAGCCCCAAATTTTTTTTTTTCCTGATTTAAGTTTCTCGGGTCCTAAACATTAACTGTGCCGAATTTGGTCCCGGTGGGTGAAACAGTCTATGATTCTATAGCGAACAAACAAACAGACGAGCTCTTTTATATATATAGATTTGAGATGTCGTTTCTCCCCCCTACGTCGTTCGATTGCGCTTAAATGCTAATCATCTGCATATCCCATCATATTCTTTCTTTCATGCGAATTTGACGTTTGTATCATCCCTCCTTTATGGTGTTGCAATTTTAATGGCCATCAGTCTATATTAGTCAGATAACTCAATTTGGAACAGATGTAAGAACTTTAATCTTGCATCTTGTTCGCCAAAACTACGCTTGTTTGAAGTCGATTACAACACATAGACTTAACTGTCGCATAACAAGAGTCACTTTAGAGGTCTTCTAAATTTAGCATTGGAAAAATAACGAAAACTTATAGTTTTTGTGGAAAAATTAATGAAAAAATTTACAAAAATAACAAAAACCATAATTTTAAACTTATATCATGTAATCAAGAGTATATGATAATTATGTAATATTTTTCAAAATGTTTATCATGTAATCAATAGTATATAATAATTATGTAATATTTTACATATATATTAGATAATTATATATTTTTATAATAAAAAGTTGAGATTTCTGTTTAAAAATAATTATGATGCTAAACTACCATCAGTAATACACCTTTTGAACTGGATAGTAGGAATTACAGGTACTATACATCTGATATGTATTTTCATATCGGATGTATAAGTACCGTGCTCAGTAGGTTTTCTCAGCTTTGTCTCCTTTAAACTTTCAAAATTAATAGCCTAAAGGACAACTGGATAGTCTATTGTAATGATGCGCCTTCGAATGAATAAAAAAAAATTAAAATAAGATATTTGGAGAAGTTTTTAAATGATTGAAGGCTTGCACCATTGCATTTCATGATAAAGAGGGGAAGCCGTCTTCGTAAACTTTCACTACTAATTACAGAGTAGAGCAGTATTTTATGACATAGTCTATTGAAGTGCGGTTTATGAGGGCTATGTGCAGATGGGGTCTGAAGATTATAGACGAGATTGAGATGGCTGGCACCAGGAGTGACATTACGCTACAAAGATCCTTTGTAAAAGAATTTATGACAGGCGGGACTCATCTTGGACTGCGAAGATCACATGAGACTTCGTGGGGGTCGAGATGATGATGCAATGGGGGCGGTTACGAATGGAGAATGGAAGCCAATAAGAAAATAAAAGTTTAACCCAAGCGAATGAAAAGATTTAGGTTTTCCTGATTGGCTGGAGGTTATATGAGGAGACGTACGCAAGGAAATGAGAAGATGAAAAAAATAAATATATAAGAAGAAGAGGAGAGTTTTTTTTGGGGGGAAGAGAGACTCTCTCACACACACTCTCTCGAACTCTCGCGGAGATTTGCTGGCAGACCCTGTGACCCTTCCAGGTGTCTAGCAACTGTATTTCTTAAAAAGAGATATCTTCGATTGCCGTGAGGACCTGTCGATCCTTCCAGGTCTCTTGAGTCATTTTGATAGAGAAGCTTTCTTAAATCCACAGACCCTGTCGAGTCTTCCAGGTGTCTATCTTAATGGAGAGATTATTATTGTCGTCCAGACCCTGAAGAGAAAGCCAGTTGAAAATAAACCAGTAGTTGACAAAATTTGAAAGAAGACGATTACGCTGAGCTATCCAGTTGAAGAAGAGACCTTGCTGAGAACCATCTGCGAACAGAAGTCACAAATCAACGTAGCCGGAGCAGAAGTCAAGAGCCCCCTGCCTGAGAGGTGATTACGAGCCCGAGTCCTGGTCCAGCTATCATCACAAACGAGTGAGTCCAAGTCAAATCTTTGATCAGTTCAGATCCCATTTGTTAATCGAGTTTTGATAGTGCGGGAAATGGTAGTTAAAAAATATAATTTTGGAAGGAGTTATAGAGTAAATACTACTAAGGGGCACTGTATTTGAATTTGATACAAACACAGTTTATACACGAAACAATGTTTATTGAATATTCTTGCACATGTAGGATTTGCTTTTAACAACAAGATTCATACGTACTACTTGTACAGATATATAAATACAGCTTTCAAGAACAATATATTTTTCAATACTCACGAACAGTAAGTCAACCAGCAATTCTGCCACGTAAACTTCGGGCCCCCTAAGCACTAGCGCAGGATAGTACTGGAGCTGCATACCTCGTAGCTCCCTCTCGCTTATCTTTCAATTTTAATAACACCTCCTTTTAATCAAGCTGCTTGGTATTTATACCAAGCGCGTATGCCGAAATTAGCATATCTCAAGCAGCTTCTTTAATTCATTCACTCAAAAGTTCGATTCTTGTGAATCGAATCTTGTGTATACCTTACAGAGTTTATAAAAGTTAGGTTATTTTATTACGCTCCCTAAATCTGATAAAGTATATTGAGTAAGCATCTGTTTTTCTTTATTAAACACAAAGAGTTGTGCTATTTAGTAAACTGTATTATAAGTATATAATTTGATTTGATGATAAGAGAAATGTTGATGTTTTGCATGAATGAAAAATAAAAGAGAAAGATACAGTAAACGATAAAGAACCGCGTGATCTGACGAGGCGGGAACGATATCGTATATTCTTGATTCCTTTCACCCCTCCAGAGTCAACAGATTCCACCCGCCTTTAAATGTCCTCTCTAGATTGTCTAGACATTTTGTGGAAGAACGTTACTTGCCTGCAGCAAGTTCGAAATTCCCTTTCTGCCCGCTGATCCCTGGACCGCAGTCAGAAACTTGACCATGGTCACGACGTCGGACGACCCCAGGATCTCTTTCACTCTCTCGCCGAAGGGTTCCGTCAGGTCGGCTTGTACAAAGGATACATGGCATTGTATCATAGACGGGTCCGACAGATATCTCAGACTGCTCCCGACCTTTCAATGGAACAGGAAAAAAACAACACAGTATTTATATATATATACATATATATATACATATACATATACATATATATTCATATTTATATATATATATATATATATATATATATATATATATATATATAAGTCGGCGAAACAGAAAGAATTATATGCTTCAGATACCGGCATGGACCGAAAAATTGAACTGTCGGCCCGGTCTGAAGCGGAAAGATTATACAGGAGAAAGTCGTTTTTACGTTTCTCAGTTTAACGTTCTTCATTACAATACATAAATTTCATAAGAACGGGAGTACTTCAATCGAAAGTTAAGCTAACTAACTTAAATTATACGTTTTTCAACATTACTTTCATTTTTACCATGCTTTTATTCACTCACTTTCTTGTGTGTTTGTTTGTGTGTGTGTTTGTCTAGTACAAATCTTGCAATCGATTTTTAACTAACTTCCCGACTAGCTAGACATTTGAGACTTTTAGAATAGCTCAGAACACGATGACAATGCATTTATTAATACTTTTAGCCATGTTTAAGCATAATTAAATTAATTTTCAGTTATTTTCAGTTAAGTTTGTTTTGTAGACTAGTGCAGCCATCTATCGGCCGAAAAGGGAACTAGTCAAATGCAAGTTAACTTCCAATTAACTTCATTTTCTTTCAAGTTGATGGGATAATTCATCAAAAAATTTTTAAAAAAGTATTTATTAATACATAGAATTGTCAAGTTTATATGATTCAACAGAAAATTTAAAAACAGGGTACATAAAAAGTTTTTTATCTTGTAATTATTACCATGTTTTTATTAACTCGATTTCTTGTTTGTTTGTGTGTGTGCTTGTGTGTTTGTCTAGTACAAATCTTGCAATCGATTTTTAACTAACTTCCCGACTAGCTAGACATTTGAAACTTTTAGAAAAGCTCAGAACACGATGACAATGCATTCTTTTAATACTTTTAGCCGACAAAATCCGCCAGGTGGCGCTTCGATCGAATTCAATGCTTGCACTTTTGCGGAACGACGTTTGACGATTTTGAAAAAAGAATACATGTGAATTTAGTTTGTTTACAAAAATATTGTGAGGAAAAATTTTAAAAAATTATAAAAATTAAAGTTTATAAAGTCTGTGGATAGTGGAAATGACTAAAAAGTGATTAAAATTAAATAAAAGTGAGGTAAAAAAGAATAATTAAGTGAAGGTTTGTGCAATTAAGAGAGAATTGTTAAGTTTATATGATTCAACAGAAAATTTAAAAACGTGGTACATAAAAAGTTCTTTTTATCTTGTAATTATTCCGTACTTTCCTTGTTGATGAAAAGGGAAAGTTTGATTTCTTACCTATCAGCCTTTTTACTAGATACAAACTGCAAGTATCATAAAATGTAACTAGTTGGCACCAGTCAAAACATGACGGCTAGATAGTAAATAAATGTACTAATACACAAATTGTACTCAACACATTATTCCCAAATGCTGAAAATCATAATAATGCGCAGAAACAAATTAATGCGTTGAAGCTGCCGCGTGCTTAGTGAATATCTAAAGCCAGATTTAAATGTCACTGAGCATGCGCAGAAAGCAATTTTGTAATTGCTAATTATCGCTCATTGAACAGAGCGAAATAAACAATTTCCGTCAGGTTTAATCTTATATTCCACAAACAAAATTATCATAAAATAAAAGTGGCAGAGAGAGACCTAGCGAGACTCTTCAAAATAAACGTGTTTATCATTAAAACATGTCACTGAGCATGCGCAGAAATCAATATTTAATTGTAAATGATCGCTAATTAATAGAAATTGCGGTTACAAAAACCAAATTTGACAAATCTACAGATTACAATCTTTCGTTTAAGACCAAAATGAAGTAAATGGATGCATTAGTTTTCTCTCACGGACTGCCCTAAATGTCGGCTTAGCAACTTAAATATATAGATACGGAATATGTACTTAACTACAATAAAAAACTTACTCTTTTAAAACCGCGTTTAAAGCAAAAAGCAAGATACAAACATAAAAATAATAGCCTCAAATATAATAGTATCAAATGATGCATTTATTATCAAACAATTCAAATTACATTAAAAAATAAATCATTTTCATCTAGAGTTAGTTCTCGTAGTTATAGTTAGTTGAAGACTTAGTCTGCATACTTAGTCTCTATAAATCTGTTTCTTTTAGTATGCGCGTCTTAGTAAAGGCGGTCAACCCAAAATGTCTTGGTGGTCCACCCCTGCACTAAACCAATAGTAAGTAGCTGTTTTATTGGTTTATTTCCTTAAGCTCTTGCATAGATGTTACTTTTAATATGATTTTTCATTCGTCTAGCTTGCATTTCATTTATAAGCCAATCATAGTTAAACTTTTTTCCCTGGCACGATTTGAGTCATTCTGAAGCCAAATCGGTTAAGTCCACTTTTTGAAATTTTCGTGTCAAAGCGCTTGATGGACTCCTCACTTTTGATATCCATAATAAATTTTTCAAATAATAAGGATTAACACCACTCAAATGACAAAAAAATTTTGGGCCATCAAATAATAAGTCACAATTTTCAGAAGCCAATCTAGTAAAGTCCATATTCTGATGTAAATCGTTGTAAATCAAATGCAGAAGCAAGTACTGGATGATATAACGGTCAATCATTCAGTGTCGTTTCATCCCCCTAAAAAAAGCAAAATCAATGAGTCAGTGACAAGCTAACTGCTGAAGTAAGTACTTGGGAATTCTAAAAAAAATTATTTCAATTCTTTTTTTCTGTAGTAAAAAAATAATTTGAAGACTGAATTGGAAGTTCTTTTCTCTTGCCAAATTGATCAAGTCCCTTAGTCACGCCAAAATTGTAGTAATAACGACTACTTCAAGGATATCTTTGTTATAGATTTTATATGTCCTCAGATAAAAGTTCCATCTGAAATAATACATTCTACAATGTTTATTTCAGTTTATATTATGAGAAGAATTTTAAGAAACAATGTCTATTATTTTCTACACTTTTTGTTTTAGGGACTGAACTGATTTGGCGAGGGAGCGGTTCAATTATGACATAAAGATATTACACTGTAGGCAGTTCGACTCTATGAGGTATCTATTTTCTGAAGTCTCGTCTAGGAAATACTGCTAAGTAAAATCGGACTATCCGATCCCAGGGCCGTCGTAAACTGAGCCAGGGCCCGGGGCAAAATAATACAGCGGGCCCCCTCTCCCCTCAATATTTGAACATTGTATACATTTTTTAGTCAACTCTTATTTTAACCGGGCCCCCTGGAAGCCCGGGCCCCGGGGATTTTGTCCCTCCTGACGGCGGGTCTGTCCGATCTTATAGGTTCTATCTGTTCTATCAAACCAATCCTATCCAGGGCCGGATTAACCCTTTCAGGGGCAACAACTTCCACCGTTTGCATGGTACAGATTTTTTTCCCGATGTTTT
The DNA here is from genome assembly GCA_907164885.2 of Dolomedes plantarius. Lineage (NCBI taxonomy): Eukaryota > Metazoa > Arthropoda > Arachnida > Araneae > Dolomedidae > Dolomedes > Dolomedes plantarius. Next base: position 142,617,475 of record OU015502.1, read on the forward strand.
TTAACCTAAAGAATCTTGAAAAAAATTTCCAATTAAAGATTGCGAAAAGTTGTTACTTCTTTAAACTGATAACAGATGGCAGTACTAGCAATTTTTCTGCTTATTTAACTGGAATACATTGAATGAAAGTGAAAAAAAGGGCTAGATTTAGGCGTTTGCACTGTGCAAACGGTGCCTCTCAAAGGGTTAAGACATTTTAGGCCCATGGGCTACGGTACTGCGAGGCCCTGAGTAGTATCGGATTGGACATACGTCGTTTGACAAATGTTAATTTTAATATACCAACTACGTCTCTCTATTTTCTCCTTTTTATAGATATATATATATATTTGCAATGTCTCTATAACCACCTTTGTCATAAAAGTTCCAGGACTGATTTTTTCTTAATTCTTTGCCTGTGATATTCAAACACAAGGAATGGGTGTCATTTGATACGTGTTCTGAATAGACATGGCCTTGGAATTGTTTCCATGTAAACCCACTATGTGGCAGGACTGTGCTTAGCAACCCACTGTTCGGCTCGCTGGCTCATAGAGTGACACGAGTGGTGGACGCGGATTCCAAGCAGAGAGTTAACATTAAGTTCTTCGTTAGGCTTACCACATCCCCCATATTCACCCGACCTATCGCCGTGTGAAAGCGAAGCGTCATGAAGATATTGCAGCAATCCCAACGGCTATGACATGTGTGCTGAGAAGTATCCCGGATGAAGCTATCTCTGCTCGCTACCATAACCTCCAGAAACGGTGGCAGCTGGTCCTAGATAGCCGAGGGGACTATTTTGGCAAAACCTGTACCATTACTTGCTAAGTTCAATAAATTATTTATTACAAGCTCAGTCCTAGAAGTTTTCTGACAAAGGGTGTTATGTCATCTGCAGTGGTTGCTATTATTGTGATTGCTGTTTGTTGCTTCCTCCCGTAGTTAATTCTCTAGTCACCGAAGAGAAGAATAACTGCTAATGTCAAGGGACTTTAGCATGATTTTAAGTAAGCAAAACAGAAGTTGAAAGACAAAATTAAATTTATTCTTAAGAGGTAAACAACAATAAAAACTTAAACATTTGTCTTGCGTAATCTCTTAAAAACAAATTTCTCTTAAATATCAGTAAATTGTATGTCCTTTAGAAAATCATTTTCAATTCTCATAAGAGCAAGTCTGTTGCATCTATCTTATGCATTCCTAAAATGTTTCATCTTAGAGAAAATCATTTCTTCAGTCCTATTAGTTATCGTCAAGCACGTGAAAACCTGAAGAGCTATTTCAACATTAGGGAATGAAAAAGTTAATCCAGTGTTTGCTACAAAGTTGTAGATATCAGACGCGTTTAGAGGGCCCGAGGAAGCCTAGTGGTAGCGCGTCGGCTTTCGGCACCGACGAGGCTCAGATCGAATCCAAACAAGCACCATTCAACACCCCCGTGTTTAGGTCGGATAGGGGCACGTTAAATCCGTCGACTGGATATTCCCCCTATGAGGGCAGATGGTACAATCCCCCCAAATGTCACCCCGGGGGTGCTCGGTCAAAATTGAGGTGGCACCTGGCAAAATCGGACTCGGACCCTTGCGATGCCGCACCACTCAGCCAGCTATCCTTTACAGTCCTGGCCTGGAATGCTTCCGGCCAGAGAAATGGAACAGAGAAAGGAACCGCCATCTTGGTTACGTCTCCCGTCGCCAATTTGGCGGTGGGAGACGTAACCAAGATGGCGGTTCCATCGCAGAGGGACACATGAAATACTCTGCTGGCCACTGTAAATGCAACACCCTGAAGGAAACATGCAAATAACATGAAATTTACAACATGCATTAGCGGAGGTGAGATATGCAAATGATTAGAATTTCAGCGCAGACGCACATCACGCGCGCCACTTCAAAGCGCTATTTAAGGCTTGGAGATTTCGACAATTCCAAGTTCGGCAATTGTGTTTTTCTTGTGGTTTTTTCAAAAAAAACCGATCAATTATGCCTCGTCGAAAACAGCGATCATCTTTTGATCAAGTATCCGAGTTCGACAGAGGAAGTATAGTGGCCTACCGAGATTGTGGATTATCTTTCAGGGAAATCGGTAGTCGTGTTGGACGAAACCAAACAACTGTAATGCGGATATGTGATCGTTGGATGCAGGAGGGTACGACGGACCGCCGTGTTGGATCGCATCCACCTCAGCGCACCACTTCACGTGATGACAGGCAAATTGTGCGCATGGCAGTGACGGATCGCTCAGTCACATCACGAACCATAGCACAGCACATGCATTCTGTAACGCATCATCCAGTGTCTGCGCGTACCATTCGACGCCGTTTACAGCAGAGTGGTCTGTCCGCAAGACGTCTATTGCTTTGTCTACCCTTGACGCAGAACCACAGACGTCTCCGCCGCCAATGGTGCGATGACAAAAGGATGTGGACGGCAGAATGGAATGAAATTGTCTTTACTGACGAGTCACGCTTCTGTCTGCAACACCACGATGGTCGCATTCGAATCTGGAGACACCGTGAAGAGAGGATGCTGAACAGCTGCGTTATGCACCGCCACACTGGTCCTGCACCGGGTATTATGGTATGGGGCGGTATTGGATATCACTCTCGCACACCTCTAGTACGCATTGCCGGTACTTTAAACAGCCAGCGCTACATCTCCGAGGTGTTGGAGCCAGCTGTCTTTCCTTACCTTCAGGGCTTTCCCACAGCCATATTTTAACAGGATAATGCGCGACCACACGTGGCACGCATTGTCCAACGGTTCTTCGTCAATCGCCAGATTGAATTGCTTCCCTGGCCGCCTCGCTCTCCGGATCTTTCGCCGATAGAAAACATGTGGTCCATGGTTGCTCTACGATTGACCCAGATTCCATCCCCAGCTGCCACAGCAGATCAACTTTGGCAACGTGTGGAAGCTGCTTGGTCAGCTGTACCCCAAGAACTCACCCAAAGTCTCTTTGAACCAATGCCGAGGCGTGTGGCAGCGGTGATCTCCAACAATGGCGGCTACTCTGGCTACTGATTTTGGCAGGAACCACACTTCACAGAAGTCTATAAATTTAATCGTTTGATACTTGGTCAACATGTTATCTATAAAATAAATTTTGTTGTGATATCTCTTGTCTTTCTTGGTGTTGCAATTTGGGAGGCCAGCAGTGTAATATAAATGACAACATGCAGAACTTTCATTGAAAAATTATTCAGAAAATAAAAAAAAATGAATTTAAATGAGGGCAGTGGATTTCTCTTTTTTTTTTTTTTTTTGATCGCCCAAGCAGAACGCGTGTTTTTGGAACGGGAAAGTCCGAAAAGTCCCAAAAATACGCATTTTTAAAAATGTACAACCACAGTAAAGCACAAAAACACACAAATACAAAAATTAAAAGCTGAAAAATAATCAGAAATTTGTTATGTGTGGGGGGCTGCCGCCCCCCAACCCCCGCTAAAAAAAGTCAGTATATTGCAAATAATTCATTTAAATAAATATAAAATACATCTTGGTTAAATATATCAGCAAGTAAAAAATGAAAGTTCTGCATGTTGTCATTTATATTATTTCATGTTAAAATTTAAAAAAAAACCACTTACCGGTTATTCACTTTCGGTTTAGCTTCTTTTACGTTTTGTTGATTTTTCGATGTTTTTGGATACCCCCAATTCGTCTGTAATCCAAGAACACGGCGTTTTTTTTACCCATAAATAAGTTAATTTTAAAACCGTAATTAAATCCAATTTACTCGCTTCTAACCGGGAACCACATCTAATGGATCTTTTAACGCAATGTTCAGATCTTTCCTCTCAGTTATAGTCATTTGCGAATTACAATTAAGAGAATAATAAATATTAGCTATTAACTCAACATAAATACAATAATCTTTAATAGTTCTCTTACCCGCATTTTGTAAATCCCGAAAAAAAATCCAAATCAGCCCTCCCATTCGTAAAAGAAGCCATACCTCGCAAATAAAAGTACGTCCCAGCGGTGGAACTGCAATCCCGAAAAGAACATTCAACGGTTTAATTTTTTGAAACAAGCGAGTTATATAAAATCCAGATAACTCATTTACAAGTAAATCACAAGCTCTGATTGGCTGCTAATTATTCAAATCGGAAGCAATAAATGGTTAACTTAAAAGTATTTAACAAATACAAACCACATTTGGCATTTTATCGAAAACTTGGCAAAAATCTAAAAAACATCGCCAAAAAAATATCGCCATCTTATTCAAATCGGGAGCAATTAATGGTTACCTTAAAAGCATTTAACAAACACAAACCACATTTGGCGTTTTATCGACAAATTGGCAAAAATCTAAAAATCTTATCGCCAAACTGCGGCACCGTGTATTGGGAGTGAGCCAAATAATGTTATTTGGCATAGAAAAATAAACAGAGGTAAACATGTCGCCAACCCTACCAGATATTTAAGCGGAATTTAAAATTTTTGTGTGTTAGTACAAATTGGACAGTGTTACATAAAACTTTTCAATTTTCTATGCATCTTTAAAGGCAGTAAACATTTATGAATAGCCACGCTGTCAAAATATACGTAACAACAATCTTAATAATAGCCAGAAATAAAGAGACAATATTAAGTATTGTTCAGAGGATATCGTTCTTTCTCACTGTTGTGTAAACGGCTCAAAGCATTGTTAATCATCAACAATGCTAATAATCATAAATATTTTTACAACAGATCTGCTACGCAACAAAGGTTTTTTACAGTCGCCATTTTAAACCTAATACTTATGTGTGAAGGTTTAAGCGCTTGAAAGCTTATCGTAATTGCTTTTATTTTAATTTGAGAATTCTTTGAAATTTTCTTATATCTCTTGACATCGAGATCTTTTTATTGTTCTTTGTTGAAGTATCTATCATTGGACAAGTTAGTTCTTATCGTGACTGCTGTGTTCTTGTTCGCTACGTCGGACGTCTACTGCAATTTGTTATCGGGCTTTTGTATTTACCAATTTTACGCTTTTATTGAAAAGAAAAAATAAAGGGGAAAATGTCAAAAGAACTTTGCCTGGCAGTTGAGGAAGAAGATGACTTTGATATTTATGAAACTGCCACTGAAAGCTCTATGGACGAATATGTTGATGCTAGACCTCCTAAACCTCCCCGAAATCCTCCTAAATCTGCCCTTGTATTGCGTAAGGCTCCTAAACCTCCAAACCCGCTCATGGAAAGGTTTTTGAATGACTGCGACATCAAAACTACAACTGATGTACCTCGACTTAGTTTAAAGAAAAGAATACGGCGACTTTTGTGCAGTTGTTTCCGGCCTTCAGCAAAAGACTAACCAAACAAGCCTACATGGACAAAATTGTATGAAGATTTTCCATAGATGAACTAAATTTCTAAAACAGCTTTTTTATTATGTGTAATCATCCACTGTCTCTCTATAGAACTTTAAATATCCGTACAATTTGGGATTTAAAATTTTTGCAACTCATCGCACACTGTCTTCAGTTTTTCCAAAACTTTGTTGCCTTCAACTAGAAATCATCGGTTACTCATGCTTATTTGTGTTACTCAAGTCTGCTTTCTTCTTCCTCTTCTCCAAACCACCTAAATATCTGCTTCATGTCTTTCTCATCTTCACCACAGCCGATACCACCTGGCTCGTATCATCCTCTTCACCAGAGCCGCTACCAACTGGCTCGTGACAAACTCTTCACGAGAGCCGCTACCACCTGGCTCGTGTCATCCTCTTCACCAGAGCCGCTACCATCTGGCTCGTGTCATCCTCTTCACCAGAGCCGCTACCATCTGGCTCGTATCATCCTCTTCACCAGAGCCGCTACCATCTGGCTCGTATCATCCTCTTCACCAGAGCCGCTACCATCTGGATCGTGTCATCCTCTTCACCAGAGCCGCTACCATCTGGCTTGTATCTTCCTCCTCACCACTGCCGCTACCATCTGGCTCATGTCAACCTCTTCACCACAAATTGATTTTTTATTTCTGAGCCAACAACATCATACTGGGAAATGTATCCTCCAAACATCGTGCCTCCATTAAAAAAAAAGAAAAAAATGTGAGAAACACGCCGGCCCACTGCCATCGGGCCGCGCGGATGGTCTTGCTGTAAAGGGGAGTGTGCAACAGCCCGCCTCCAAGCGGTACTCTCCGGGCAACGTTTCTTCCTCACAAGTGTAAGGAACGGCGAAAGGGCTGAACTGATTCGCATTTTCCAATTGTAGGAAAAGGAACTTTGTCTTCTGTTGAGCAGACAAGAACCTTTATCAAAATATCCTACCTTCATACTACGATGTATAATTGATGATCGCTCGCAAATATTAGACTCTAAAAAACCCTTGTCAAGCTCTGTTAAACATAACAAGCGTTTCATCGTGTTTATGATAATCATTGCGTATTGTGTGCACTTATCAGACTTTGCAAAAATAAAAGTTTTCGTATCTTTGCAACATGTTTCTTCCTTAAATCTTTTTATTTAATTTTCACTGTACGCTGGTAAATATTTAATCCTGTTCCGAAAATTTCGAAAAATATTTCGTCAATGTCTTTGCAATTCTTAAAATGGAACAAAAGGTGTCGGTAAATTTGAAACACCCCAAACCAGGGGCCTTTTAACCAATCTCTGGACAACTTAGAGACACAGAAACCTGACCAAATTGATGTCAGGTCCCATTTTATGCGTTGCAATGTAAAAAACTGAAAACTGTCCCAGTTGCTTTCTAGCCTGTCTGTGGAGGGTTTCCTAAATAAGTATATTTTTTGCTGCGTTATGAATAACGTAACTAGACATTTAATATAAAAATGACGGTAACTGTGAAATCAACAAGAAGATAACAAAATTTAGAGAAAAGTATTAATTAACAGAGACATTTGTTTTTTTACCAAAGGTCTTGCAAAAGAAATACGAGCTTAATAAATAATTCTTCATTAAACTTCCATTTAATGAAGGATGGGAAAAAATGGACCATGTTATGCAAATCATCTTCAAAATGGTGAATTTTATGAAGGCTTGGGGATTGATTCATCGCCAGTTTCAGGAATTTCCTAAAAGCTTGGATGCTGAATATGGCGATACTTTTAAGAAATAAGGTAGCTCAGTGGAGAAAATATTATAAAGGTTTTATAGCCTACTTGATGATATCAAATTGAAAAGTAATCTGTGTTAGAACTTTATGATAACTGGCTTGCAGATTTAACAGATTTTGATAGATCTGAATGCCCATTTAAATGACTCAAACACCCGTCACTTCATGGATTTCACTTCAGCGTAAAATCCATGAAGTTGAAATTATGGCAAGCCAAATTAAATGTTAAAAACTTTTTGCATTTCGAGACGCTGACCAAGCACAATTTTAAAAATGTTATAAAATACGCAGCCTTAATTTCCGATTTAGTACAAGAATTTAAAATTGATTTCAGGACTTTTGGGAAAATAAACAATTGTTTTTTTTTGCATGTTTTCTACTCTATTTACAGTCAGTATAGATGTAATGCTAGCAAATTGTCAAATGGAATGTGTAGAAGTGAAAATGGTATAATTCCCCACGGTGTGTGGCCAATAACGAATGTATTATAAAGGATGCAGATGTAGGGGTAAAAGATGCAGGGGATGCAGATACAGGATTGTAAACCAATAAAAAATAGAAGAATAGCTGCGGTGTGGCCAGTGATAGCGATCTGAAGTCTAAATTTTACAAGATGGATGGTCGTTATTTTATGGCCCACAGAAAAAACGTCAGATGAGAGCGGTCAAAGTTGTTTTGAAAAATAAAATTATGTTGGGGGAGGTACTTCATAGACTATGTACAGAGGCGGTGTAATAAAGAACCAATTGGGGCAGGAACCACTGAAAGAAAAACAGCCCACTGCCCAATGAAAGTGAGGGGCGGGCCAGAATGGCCCCCATGTAAACGGACAACAGCTCCGCTAAGGACGGGAGGTTTTGAAAAGAAGGTGACGGCTCTTGGATTTGGGTCCACAGAGTTAGAGGTGAGAGACTCTCGTCTGCCCCAGAGCCTTGGAGAAGTGCGAATATCCCGCCAAGGTGTTCCTGTACCAGAGATGTTTCTGGGTCCCGGTCGCCGATGCTACCATCATCGCTGCATACATCAGCTATAGTAAGTACCTCCCCAATAGACTCTAAAAATCATCTTTGACAATATAGTTTACCTCTGCTTCTGGGTTCTCAATGTTAAAATTGTTAATATGAAACGGATTGTTATATTAATAGCTATGACAAGTTAATTGAAATTTGTGTTATCAAATAAATGTATGTTTAAGGTCAATGCTTTGTCTTCCTTGCTTGTTCCAACCCATGCATGCATCCATTGTTTCAAGGTAATTAATACCCTACAGAATGCATAGAGTTGCAATCTGACATCTAACTTAAAGAGAAATTCAGTCGAGTCTCTTCGTTGTACTTATATATCATACCTGCCCAGATATAAATATCCTTCACTGCATAGTCAAGCGTTATCAACTTTTCTGCACGTACCTTTTGCACTGTATCCTCCCAGCCGGAGTCCACGTCCACGATGGTAGCGAGTATTGTCAGAGGCCTTCCACTCCTGGGACAGTACCACCAGAACATATCTTCAAGAACTTTGACCACGGCCACCAGCTCTGTCGCAGGACCACCCCCAAGACAGGCCAACCTCAAAGCGTCCCGAAGAAGAATCTTCTCCATGAGCCACGGATTGAAAAACAGCGCGTCGTGGAAGTGGCACGCAACAGCACTGGCAAAGCAAGGGGCAAAATGGAACATGTAAGCACATCTCATGGCCGGAGGCTCGAAGGTAATGGCCGAAGTGGTGCTAGAGATCGAATCCCTGCTGTACGCAGACTTCAGTCGCTTCAGGGCTTTTCTCAGACTCCTAGTTTCGCATCTTTCTTGTAGAAAAGCATTGTGATAAAATTCAAGAATCACCAGTTCCATCATTTCCTTCGAACTCAGGAAAGAAGGCTCGGGCGGAAACATGTCTGCTAACATAGTCTCAGAGCAAAAAAAAGTCGGCTCACAACAGTGTTCCGGAAATTATTCTAACTTTGAGTATGAATGATACTTATCAGAAGCGAGGTAAAAATTCGATAAATGCATTCATGATAAGATTCAAATCTGCTATTGTTCAAATCCGTTATTGCATTCTTATCTGCATATCTGAGGTTTCGGTTTGGATATTTTTCAGTGTGCAGTGTGTCAGCTGTTCGTGTTAGTGGCGTAAATTGAATTCAATTTTAAAACTAAAAAAAAGTCGAAACGGGGGAGACAAGGTTTTTCTGATAAGATCCAATCTCTGAATGAAGTATAATTTTTTTTTTTTGATAAGAAAAAATGAAAAACATCAAAATGTAGAAAAGTAAAATTATTTACAGGATTATTCTAAATTAAAAAAAATATTCGAGATTAAAACTTTTGGAGAGAAAACATGCGTAGAAAACAACGCCGATATATTTTAAAGCTCTTGTCAAATCAATGAGTATTTGAAAGACTGTTTCTTAAGATTCTTGACTACTTTTGTCAATACAAACTCCATCTGAATACCCAGGGACAAAAACACCCAGCTTCCCAAAGTCCACAATAAATAAAGAAAGGCATCTAGATTTGAACTTTTTCTTAAAGCTAGTTGCCTTTCTTACTTTACTCTACTTTTTATTTTAAGGAATTAATCGATTTGGCAAGGGAGCGCCTAATTTGATCAAAATTAAAGATCGCTTTCGTAGAGACTGAAGTTTTCTTATGTTCTGATTTAAAAATATAGTGTACTCCCGATTATCCAGGTAAAAGGAGGGGAGGAGTAGCACGAATAATCGAAAAATACGGATAATACGATATCCATTCAATTTATCTTATTTTCAAAATACTACACTTGCTCTTATATTTTATTAATTCAACTTCTGTATATAATCTGCATTTTGTTTTACCGAATCTTTGGTATGCTTTTTGATATCACTACGAATTTTCATCAAGTTATGCTATAAGTAAGTATATTGATGATATAAAGTCATAATTCCATTGACTCATAATCTAGCACGCACACACACACACACACACACACACACACATATATATATATATATATATATATATATATATATATATATATATACAGTGGACGCTCGTTAATTCGAACTCGGTTAATTCGAACTTTCGGTTAATTCGAACTAATTCAAAGGCCCCAAAAAACTTGTATTGGAGTTAATGTTAAAAAATATCTCATTAATTCGAACTAAATTTTTATCACTTCGGTTAATTCGAACTAAAAATTTGACAAAAAAAATTATTTTTCCTCGTTTAATGGAGAAAATACACACTGTATTTATTATTTTGTGTGTCAAAATTTCTTTTCTGTGTAAAGAGGCGCATGCCTGCATTCCTAGACTATTGCATGTCCGCTAAACGTTAGTAGCTATTGTCCTTCTTATTACTGCTAAACGGAAAAAGCAATTTTCCTTTATTTGGATCGATTTTCTTAGAATTTCAGAAAAACTAGTCTTTACTGCAGATTCTAGGGAGCTGCGTCAGTTATAACTGCAGTGCCGACAAGTTAATGTGGTCTAGTTTTTCTTCCTCATTGTGTGGTGTGAACGTGTAAAAATTCAGGATGTCTACACGTGGAAAGTACAGAACCCTAACTTTGGAGACAAAGGTAGAAATTTTAAAGAAAGTAGACAATGGCGAATGTAAAACAAAGTTAGCAGCTGACTATGGAATTTAAAAAAATGCCTTGTCAACTAATTTGAAAAACAAGGAGTCAATTTTAGAATCATGGGAAAAATCAAATCTTGCTAGAGGAAGAAAGCGCATGGGAAATGCGTCCCAAGAAGTTCTAGAAAAAGCTCTATTGCTATGGTTCCAGGATCTTAGATCTCGAAATTTTCCGATAAATGGACCCCTAGTGCTGACGAAGGCTGATGAATTGGCAAGTAGAATGGGTATTGAAGATTTTAAATGCAGTGATGGATGGCTTTCTCGATTTAAGTCAAGGGAAAATATTTCTTATCAAACTGTATGTGGCCAAAGCTCTGATGTAAACGAAGACGTATGCACCAATATCGGTAGGAAACTGCCAGGGCTTTTCTCTACTTACCTGCCGAAAGATATTTTTAATGAGGCCATAATGGACAAAGCCATAATCGACTCTATTAAAACTCTGAAAGCATTTATTCAGATGGAACCTTCCTCTGAAAATGAATTGAAATGTTTACTTCAAATCGAGAAGCTGGCCGAACAATGTAGGCATCATAAACAGAAACAAACATCCATTTTACAGTTTTTCCCCAAAGTGTAATTCATATTTTTAATAAAAGTTTACTTTATACTGCATATCTTCTGCTTCATTTTATGATTAAGGTAAGTCTGTATTGCTTTTTAATATGTTTAACTTTAGATAACATAGTATAATATATTTTTAGGGGTTATACATACTAGGAGAGTTACTTCTTCAGTGATACACATTTAAAGTTATATATTTTCTCTCAACATCGGATAATTCGAACTTCGGATAATTCGAACTTTTTTCCGAGAACCTTCGAGTTCGAATTAACGAGCGTCCACTGTATATATATATATATATATATATATATATATATATATATATATATATATATATATATACATATATATATATATATATATATATATATATATATATATATATATATACATATATATATATATATATATATATATATATATATATATATATATATATACATATACAGGGCTAGATTTGAGGCGGAACGCGCCGGAACGGCGTTCCGGTACCTCTCTTTATCAATAATTTGGAATACCCCCCACACACCCCGGAAGGTTACCGTTCCGGCACATCTATTTCCAGAAATTTAGCACTGTATATATATATATATATATATATATATATATATATATATATATATATATATATATATAATGCAAAGAGAATGCTTCGTCAGTATATTGGTACAGATGAGCCTTGTGGAATATATTGCAAATATATATAAAGACTTGTGGAATATATTGCAAAAGTGTATGCAAATGTTTGGTTTCTCACTAAAACTGAGCCTTCATGCACAGCTGGTGCCCAGCATCTTTGGCAAGTTGTATACTACTCAAGATATCTGAGCGATGAACTGAAATTAGTAGTGGATCCTGTAACCCAAAGGAATGGATTTTATGGTCACCCAGAAAACCTGCTGATTGCCATGATCAACGGATCAACGACAAACGATCCCATGTGAGGAAATTAGGCCTCAGAAGAATCACGAAGGCCCGAACACTTCCCAATGAAACAACTCGCGATTTTATCATTCCGCCTCTCAATTTTCACACTACAGAACTAATCAATTGGCAGAAATGTTCACTTACAGAGCCTTCACTGACTTAACATATAACCAGTGCAGAAATTGAGAAAATGGCTGAAATGGGTGGCTTTATTGAAAGTAAGCTGTCGAAAGGGCAGTCAAGATAGTGTCGGAGGCATCCGCATCTGTCTGTGGAACAAGAAGTCACGATGGCTTTATACGCACAACATTGGCGTCTCGAAAGCTGATGCCAAACTTCGAAAATAAGGCAAAATATATAGTGTAAGACTGCTATATCACTAAACAGGGAAAAAAAAAAGCGCCCATATTTGGTTGGAAGGTTGGGTGGGCGCGGGTGGAATTCGAATGCAACCACCTCCTTGTGGTGAATTCTGTGTTATTTTGCCATAATTTTGGCAAAATAAGCAAAGAGATGCTTTAACCCTTTGACGCAGATGGGACATTGAGTTTAATAATGACTTATTTTATTAAGACGACAATAGACAATGAAAAACTTTTTATTTATTTATTAAACAATTGCTATGAAATTTTGTATACTTATACAGTGTTGTTTAGAGATGGAAATTCTAAATTAAAAAAAAAAAAACAGAATGTAACTAATTAAGATATTAATTAAAATCAGTTTGTTAATTATTCTATTTAAAAATGCTCCATGCGCATTAATTTTTGTCTCGGATATCTAATTTTCTCTCTTAAGCTAGCTTTATATAGTTATAATAAAAGTTAGTAGCAATCATTTTTAACTGTATGGTAAATATCAGCTAAAAATCACTGCCGAAATGGAGACGGAAGATATTTTTTGCTTTTCCCAAAACTCTGCATACGTGACCTACCCACCAGTACCCAACTTTTCCGCACTTGGGCAAAAACGAAATCGAATACTTTTTTTTTACGCTCCGCCCTATCCTATAGTCTATGCATTCGTAGACGCGTGTAATCTGATTGACTATGAATAATCATGGCTTTTAACGTTAGAAATTTGTTATTTCGAAGACCCCTGTAAATTCCCAATTAATGTTTTGACACACACACACACACACACACATACATATATATATATAGAGCGTAAAAAAAAGTTTTCGATTTTGTTTTTGCCCTAGTGCGGAAAAGTTGGGTATTGGTCGGTAGGTTACGTATGCAAAGTTTTGGGAAAAACAAAAAATATCTTCCGTCTCCATTTGGTCCTTGATTTTTAGAAGATTTTTACCATACAGTTAAAAATGTGTATTTCCATTCTTATGTATGCAGCTCTTCGTTTTTTCTGAAATAAAATTCAGAAAAAAATCCAGAACTCACCACGGGGAGGTGGCTGCATTGCAAGTTCCATCCGCGCCCACCCAATCACCCAACCATATGGCCGCTAAATTCCTTTGCTCTTGCAATTTTTCCGATTTTACTCGGTACTCGCATTTGGTTTCAAACGATGGCATGGCTTTTCTCGACCCTGTCGGGGTTCTAACTAAAGCGTCACACTTATTTTCTCCTCACACAGCCGCAGAAACCTGTGTTACTAGTTTCACGAAACGTTCAACACTTTGGGTGTGGCAAGGAAATTTTAGGCTTCCCACGTGTTGAGCTACAGACTCTCCACTGGAAATCAAATTTCTCAAGCAACTGCAAATCGAATAATGCGTTAATACATTAGCTCTTCAGAGCCTTCAAACCAACTTCAAACTCTGAGTGTACGCACCTATGTGATTTTACTGTCAAAATTAAATCCATATTGCACGGATAGTCCACGAAATTTGTGGAATAAACGTCTCGCGCTATCTTAAAAACGAATTGAAGACTGTGGTCGATCCCATTATCCAGAGAAATGGCTATTTCGGCCACCCGGAAGCAATAACTTAGTCAATGATCACAGACGGCTCAAGACAGCTCGTTCGAGAACTTGGACTGCGTAGGATTTTACGAGCAAGAAAGGAATAAAAGGAAGGAATCAGACACTTCAACATTCCGTCACTCAACTTCGAGGCAGTTTCATGTATAGGCCTTATTGATTGGCAGAAATGCAATTTGACGGAAACCCCAATAACATCTTACTTGTTTGAAGATGATTTGAGAAATTTGATTTCCAGTGGAGAGTCTATAGCTCAACACCTGGGAAGCCTAAAGGTTCCTTGCCACACCGAAAGTGTTGAACATTTCGTGAAACTAGTAACAGAGGTTTCTGCGGCTGTGTTTGGAGAAAATAAGTGTGACGCTTTAGTTAGAACCCCAACAGTGTCGAGAAAAGCCATGCCATCGTTTGAAACCAAATGCGAGTACCGATTAAAGTCGGAAAAATTGCAAGAGCAAAGGAATTAAGTGACCATGTGGTTGGGTGGATGGGTGGGCACGGGTGGAACTCGCAATGCAGCTACCTCCCCGTGGGGAGTTCTGGGTTTTTTTTCTGAATTTTACTTCAGAAAAAAAGCGAAGAGCTGCATACATAACAATGGAAATAAACATTTTTGACTGTACGGTAAAAATCTGCTAAAAATCACGGACGAAATGGAAACGGAAATATTTTTTCTTTTTCCCAAAACTTTGCATACGTGACCTACCCACCAGTACCCAACTTTTCCTCACTAGGACAAAAACAAAATCGAAAACTGCTTATTTTCACTCCACCCTAATATATATATATATATATATATATATATATATATATATATATATATATATATATATATATATATATATATATATATATATATATATATATATATATATATATATATATATATATATATATATATATACATATATATATATATACATATATATATACATATATATATATATATATATATACATATATATATATACATATATATATACATATATATATATATATATATATACATATATATATATATGTCAAAACATAACTGAACTGTCAAAATATAGTTGAGAAGTACGGGGAAAGGGGGTTTAAAATAATGAGAATCTAACATTTCATTTACAAAGCGCGCGTATTTTGCTGTGGGGAAAATCATCTCTTAAAAGCGACTTTGAGCGGAAAGCGAATAATTCTAGGCGAGAGGATTTATTTTTAGAAGTGTACAGGGTTTGGGCGAGTATTTAAAAATGCACAATCAGCAATAATAAGGGTCCAGATGACCAAGGTTGAGGTCTGCACATGCGCCGTGCAGCAGGAGCGCGGAGCTGACTGCGAATTTTGTCAGAGCGCGGGATAAAAGTCGATGCTGTCAGTTGTGTATTTAGCCGCGTCTCTAAAAAAGAAATGGCGAAAAATGAAATGCGTAGATCTGGAGAGGTGGTCTACATGGAATCGAACTGAATAAAATCTACTTATTTGATACGATGCTGAGTCATTTTTGAGTGAATGCCTTACCTCGATGCTATGGATTATAAAGCAAGAAGACTGCAAACGACATATTAGCAGGCAAAACCAAACGCCTGTCATATATATATATATATACAGTGGAACGTCGATCTATCGTTTTTGAAGGGACCTATTGCACTGAATGATACATGCTTGAAAACTATAAATACGGGAACATAACAAAGAAATATTGTCATCTAGACTGGATAAGTAACCGACACATACGGGAAAACGATTATTAGGGGAACGATCTATCGAGGTTACACTGTATATATATATATATATATACAGTGGAATCTCGATCTATCGTTTTCGAAGGGACCGACTGAACTAAACGATGGATGCGGGAAAACGATAGATGCAGGAACATACAAAAAAGTATTAACATACCTTAAAGTTTGATATCCTTAAAATATATTTACTCACATACGTACATAAATGCATACATGCCTGTAGTGTAATTGAAGATAAAATTACAAAGATGTACTGAAATCCAAGATAAAAATAATAAAAGAAAAATACACGTAGATACACAGGAATTTAGATTCAAATAAAAGTCTTTAATCTTCGTTTGTTTTTTGGCGGTTTTCTCTCCACAAGTAAACAATATTTTTTTGTGTCGCAAATTGCATTCTTTTCGGTATCGGTTATTGTGTGAGAGCATAAAGAAGCGGCAGCAGTGAATTGTTTGTAACTAGAACCATTCCATTGCACTGGATGGGGTCCGAGACAATACCACCAGGAAGTTCTGCCTTCCTGGTGAATCCCTCATCGGCCAGTGTAGACTGCAACAATCAGAAACTTCAGACACCCTAGAACAAAATCACTAGGACGCCTCCATCCTAAGGCCAACAGAAAAGCCAGAGGGTAGCAGGAACAGCTCAGGTCGACTAACTATGAGCCATTGCTGATAAGAACAGAAATGTTGAATAGTCGGAGAATTTGCAATGAGTTGCCGAAAATAGGATACTCCAGGGACTAAAGAATTAAGGAACACCAACGACGAACAAATAATGGGAGTGGAACGATAACGCGAAACCAGGCTAAATAGGAGAGAACAAAAATACGAGAACGTGCATCTCAAATGTTCTGCTTATTGTTTACTTAGAACGTTATTCTAGCTCAATCCAGACATTTATATTTCAGGTTCAGTTACGATGAAAAAACGATCGATCCGATAAATTAATACATTAGCTGCGATATTCTGAACGAATATTGCGGGAAAACGATGGATTGAGGAACGATCCATTCGATCTGTTTTTGCTTGTTTTTTATGGAATTTATTCGGGACTGGGTGAAATAAACGATACATACGGGAAAACGATCGTTCGGGGAACGATTGATCGAGATTCCACTGTGTATATATATATATATATATATATATATATATATATATATATATATATATATATATATATATATATATATATATATACATATATATATATATATATATATATATATATATATATATATATATATATATATACATACTCACTTCCAAAAGTTAAGCACGGAGAGGAAAATGTTAATTTCCGTAAGCCAATCTGAATTAAAGAAGATGAAATTTGCTGCAAAGGTAGAAGCAAGTATGCAAATATGTTAGGTAACAGCCAATCACGGTTTCGCGTCGAGAAATATGCAA